>VZSZ01003435.1:326124-343148 GCA_013398815.1 Ibidorhyncha struthersii
AAAAAGAAAAATAAGCAAGAGTTTAAGGAACAGCAATACTCGCTGTTAGTTATAAACCAGCTAGCAGGTTGCAAAATATTAGGGGAAAGCAAACATACGCTCCCAAACATCAGTTCCTGTCTGAAACCAGATATCAGGCGTTGCACTAAGTTACAGATACACCAATACTGAGTTATCGCTACGAAGAGTAATATTTCACTGGAGGTGAGTAACTCTGCAGCGCAAAACTACTTTTGCCCAGCTATCACACATTTAATGGTACTTATGTTGCTAACCACCTGAAGAACTTACCCCAAGGTTTCATTAAGCACCCAAAATGAGATTAACACAATATTAGTAGCAAAGAAAATAAGAAAAGGGTAAAGATACTTTGAAGAGGATTAATAGGCATGGGTGCAGCTGGCGAGGTCCATCCCAAAGACACAGCCAAATCTTAGACCACCGAGTCATACGAAAACGCTGCTGTTTGATCACGACCTTCTTCCCTCAGCAAACAAACGCCACAATAATCCAGAGTTTGCATTTCCTCTGTCTGTAGGCTCACCACAAATAGTAAAGTCCATCTCCTTCTTACCACCAAAGCTGTAAAGAGCTGAACACTTGCAGAATCACTTAGGACAGCAGGTCTGTATGGAAAGAGATCATTTCTGCCAGCCAACTTTGAAAGTATTAAGAACTTTAAATTGGGCTCAGGGCACGCCTCTGTTGGCTGGACTCGGACTGTGAAAGAGCCTGAGCAGCCACATTACCATTTCAGATAGACTCACCAGTACCAGGAGAAATCCGTTTTACAGTATAACCCCACTTTATAAACTCAACCACAAAAAGGCTAAAGTTAAAAAAAAAAACAAACATGGTGCCAGTTCAGCCGCTGAGAGATAAACAGGTCCTTTGGGGTTTACCAGTCTCACTCGATTGCCCCAACGCTGCTTACAAAGCCAAACTGAGCACCAGCAAATGAAACTGTGCCACGGATCCCACCCTTCCCAGCTCTTAACCACAAGCTCAGAGGCCAAAATCCCGTCTCCAGCAAGAGAGGCACATAACCGCTTCCAATTCAAATTCCCATCCTCCCATATGATAAAGCATAGCACATCGTTACAGCCATCTTTTCAATGAAAGGCACCATTTATTTTAGACGTGTAAAACCAGGCAACTTAATTATGACCCTTCTGATGAGACAGTTCCTAGGTTTTCTATCAACATCTTCCCAGGCCCATTCCCAGGGGAATTCGGTGGTAACATGAAGAGCGTGACCGCTTATTTGGCTTAAGGAACACATTAATTTATCTGGCTTATAGAATTTAAACATCTGACGAATGACAGTGTGGTTGATTTTATTCATCAGCTAATTGCTTTGCCACCTGGAGCTGCAGCTTTATATATTCAGCTTATAAAAGATCTGAAAAGGATCTCAATTATTCTTTAATTTGTTCCTTGAATATAAAGTAGGGAAATCTGGCTTAATCAAACATTGTCTCAATTCTATTGGGATATGTCTAGTTACCTTATAACAAGGTAAGCTTTCATTTAATCATATGATATGATAATTCCCCACTTTCAAGCCAAGTATCCTCTTAGTTACAATCAATTTTCCACTGAAAAAATAAACATTGTCTCTTTACTGAAATCCCTGTAGAGGAAAATAGTCCTTTTAATGCAACTTGCTGTTAGTACAACCACCCCAGGAATTTTTGTGTTGGAATTCATTAAGCCCCCTCATTTAGCAATGACGGGTAAATTGTGATATCCTGAGTTTTTAGAAATGACTCTTCGTACACAGGGTGATTTTTGGCATAGTTGGAAAAGTCCGATAAGGAGCATTTGAGCAGAATGGTGGGATCAGCAAAATCTAAGGGTCATCTTTTATTTTACCGTATAATACAATTTTATTTTCTATGGCATCCTCTCTGAAAATTGACTGCCCAATAGTCTTTGTACTAATTTTGACAGCAACTAACAAAGGGTAGAGAAGATATATCGAGCACAAAGTGGCTTTTCTCCAAAGATTGTGTTTCAAAATTCTTTGTTTCTGTAGGAAGATAGTACTAAAAAAAAAAAAAAAAAAAGATATAACTGGGTCATAGAGTCCTGCATAGTCACATAACAGATATTTACCCATAACTGCACACCCCAACAAAACATTCCCCAACACTAGAGCACTTTCACCCTTACCAGAGGAAGCCTACATCTACAGTGAGCTATAGAAAGAGCGCAGGAGAGATCAAGAGTAGGCTGTGTCCTTAGCTGAGTGCAGTAGTACAGAGTTTGCTACCTGGAAATAGCACGTTAAATTAAGAAGGTTAAGATAACCACTGCATGGAATGCAAGCCAAACAAGTGCATGTTTGCATAGGAATAATTGAGAGGAAAAAGGGAAAAAAAAAAAAAAGGGAAAAAAAACACACAGAGAAATCACAGTGAATCTGAACTGCTGGAAAATCCTTTCTTTAACCCAAACCTGCTGCCTGGTACAGTTATGAGTGCTCAGCCACACATACTTCTTAAAACCAAGGAGTCCAAAGGCTAACCTGGCTGAAAGACACCTCCTCCTGATGAAAACAGCATCACGGGCACTGGAGAAATAATTAGATAAGGAGGTGATGTCAGGAGAAGCAGCAAAACAAGTTGAAAGCAAAATTAAGTCCTGAAGCACTGTGGAGCCAGTGGTGGGAAGGGATAACTGAACCTTCTCGTGCTTCTACAGACAGAAGAACTCATCTCATAGGCAGAGCACCGAGGACCGTAACACTCGGCCACGGAAAAGGCAGTGGCAATAGCAGGATAGAGGGAGGAGAGACTGAACGAGAGAGTGAAGCAGGTGACAGCCCCATCTGGGCCACCGTGGAATGGACTGGCAAGATAGACATGCTTCTGAGGAACAGGCTTATATGAGTTCTCAGATGAGGAAGGGGGGGAGGAGGAATCACCCAATGAAGGAAGCAAGTGAAAAACTACCTAATATCTATTTTGCATCTCTGGCTTTGGTAACATACGGTCCAGCTCCAATTGCCGGCCTTTATTTGCATGGGAAGCTCCTCATTTTGCATATCTGGAATGTCATAGCACTCTAACATGCACTAATGGTATTAGCAATAGTGATTTGTGGTATTAACATTACACTTTATATTAATTGTTAATAAATTTTCTTCATTTTTAAAATTATACTTAGATTTGAGCAATATGAGCAACCAAGTTGCATTAAGGGGGAGCAGGCGCTGTGAGGGATTTGGAGGAGACGACTAATTTCCCTGAAATGAGTTTCTTCAGAAATTCAGATTCTCCCTCTCCGTGGAAGACTTTACATGCAGCGGGAGAGCCACAGTATACAGCATGAATACAAACACACAGTGGCACTTGGAATTCAAAGGCCATTGACTTGAGTAAATATTCTACAAGAAACTTGGAATCCTTGTCATAAAACGAGAGGAGCATTTCTCTATCCAAATTTTATACTCTGGATTTATGAGGCAGAGTGGAAGCTTTCAGCGAAGGAGCCTGGCATTTGGCAATGCTTCCTCGAGATCTCCCTGGAGCTCTCTTCTGTGGGAACAGCAACTTTGCTCCCCTCTAGCATCTGATACACATATGAGGTTGAAGCAACAGGCGACTTCTCAATTAGCTTTGTTCATTGAATTCTGGCAATAATGCCTGTATTTTTAGCACTGAAAAAATCTTTTAATCAGTCTCACTATTGCTTCAAAGAAAGCTGGATCTTGGATGCATCCAAGCCATTGTGAATTTCCAGTCTGTTTACTGCCAAGTGGAATAACACAATGGGTTCTACAAAGCATCACAGCACAGAAAGTGATAAGGTCTGTCCTGACTTTTATATGGTGGTAGCATAAGAACAGAGAGCACTTTAAGTTTTGTAAAAGCGTAAAAGCACTACGTCCAACAGAACGACTCCTGGCAGAAATCAGACATACCTACCGTATACCGACAACTGGAGCCACTATAAAGAACTGAAACAGAGTAGCCTCTGCCACAGCTTTTAGATCAGGTACTAGTGCTCGCCTTACATTGCAAAAAAACTGCCAGAAGCCAATCATGATAGCTACATCTATGTCATTAGGGTCCATATGTTTGTATATACTCAGTAAACAGAGTTATCTGGAGCTCAAGTGTGCCCTTTTGGTCTATTCCCATTGTCTGGTTATGAAAATAGCAAGAGACAACAGTAGCTCCGTTAGACTTTGGCTAGCCACAGAGAGGCTGTCCTGGCCAACAAGGAGGGTGTACTTCATTCTCCCAAACATATGGCAGCGATCAAGTGGAGCACTCAACTAGAGCTGTTCAGTGCTCTCCCAACTTAATCTTTTTTTTCAATGAGTAATCTTTTGTTTTCTTAAAGAAATACCTATCCATGAAAAACACATGTTTAATGGGGATTTGGGACAGCATTTCCCTTATTAGGAAAAGCTATTATTTTCATCTTCTAGCCTGTGTTCCTCCTTTTTTTCTTCTTCCTCCTCCTTCATCTCTTTTGCCTCCAACAACTACTAGGGAAAGTAAAGCAGTCCCATCCTCCCCAATTTTTAGAAACGGAAAAGCCTTGGAACAGTTTCATTAAAGAGAAAAACACAAAGGGGCGGGGGGGGGGGGATATTTGAAATAAAAATAACTTGCGGAACAGATCAGATCTTTTCCCCAAGTTTCCAAGCTCCAAGTGTTGCCAGAGCAAGCAATACTTCCCAGGCTCAAATTAAACACCATTGCCAACGGTCACCTCCTCTCACATTGATCTCCTTGCCAACTTGCAGCCAGATCAGCCTTAGAGATCCTGACAGCACTGGCAAGAGATACTGTGATCTGAAAGCCCGTGTAGCTTGAGCATTTCTTTAAAAAACATCACTCCACATAAAAGTAGAAACTCCATAGAGGGATGCAGCTGCTGTTCCCCCTCGCTTTGGGTGTTCTCCGAGTGAATAAATTGTACTCTTAAGCACATCACTTAATTTTCGTGTAGCCCAATAATATTAACAGTCTAGTTGTCAGGGGTAATAATAAACTAAAGGCATGAGAAAGAGCTCATCAGTTTTCATCTAAGCTCAGTCAGAGTCCCTGTCTTTTCACCTTCTCGTCACACAAAGACAGGAGGAAAAAAAAACAAATAATACAAGGAGGGAGGGGGAAAAAAAAATCCTGGGAGAGCAACATCCAAATTTTCTCTACCAACCTCCTACCACAGCACACAGGGACAGCTTTCCTATCAGCACTGGCGCGTAACTTTAATTCATTACAGGGCAGTCTCATTAAAATGGATATGCCTTGAACGGACACCACAGCTAGAAATTACTCATGAATTCAGGTATACAGGGCTCAGCACCAGATTCACCTGGGCTGATTAGATGAATGAATAATTCTCTCAGCTATTATTTCAAGCCTTAACAAACCTGTCTTCCACAAGAATTTAGTACCTCCCTACTTTTACTGAAAAACAGATTTACCCCTGAAATAAAGAAACACAGGAAAAAAAATGTTGTAGAAAGACAAAATATTGAGTATAGGAACAGGGTCCTGTACATTCTCAATCTCTTGAAACAGCAAATGTTTATTTTATGTCTTCCTCCCTGCGGATCTTTGTCAGAAACCTTGTTACCCCTTGACAAGGTAAGGCTGAAGACTTTGGAGGGAACATAATCTAAAAATGACCTGCGCTGTGGAGAGAAGGAACACAAGAAAGACTAATAAGACCATCTGAGCAAAAGCAATAGATAGTCCACAGTTTGAAAGGCAATATTATTGCATGCGCATAAGCCAAGCCAATATGTTGTAGCAGGCAATATCCCAGCAGAGAGCACAAAGCTGATAACCCTCCCACTACGTAGCTCAGATCCAGGATCATTATGTAAATTTGTGGGGACAATATTATAAGGACAGCTATTAATCAAAAGGAGGAATCAGAGAAGCGGTCAGGGAACTAAGGAGGCTGTCTTGAAGAAAGACGGAAAGCGGCCTTCAGCTTTGATAGGCAACGACTGGGAAACTCCTAAGAAGCCACTTATCTTTAAAGGCCAGAAATCCCACAGACAGAGAACTTGTTATTAAAGTCACTGAGCAAGAGGAGGTACGCAACCACGGACAGCCGAGAGGAACACGGTTAACAAGCGCCAAGCAGCCTGGAGCTTTTGCCGCTCTCCTCTGAGCTGGTCACAGAGGGGTGCGTCGATAGAGCACACGGAGACTAGACTCAGTGGGCTGCAATATCACTTTTAGGATGCCCTCAGGGAGAATTAAGAAAAATGAAAGCCACATCCACACTGAAGTTAAAATAGTAAGACTACAACCTGCACAGGTCACAGACGGATAAAATGGATAAAAATAAATGCATATCTGATCTATCTCAACAAGAAGCCACATTTTTAAGATAACTGAAATACGGCAAATTCTACCCTAAGCTTAAAATGCAAAAAGAGCTTCTGTTTTTGTTGTTGGGCACTCGCAATATAAGCCAAGAACAGAAAAAGTCATGATCCATTCGTAAACAATAACCTCACAGGTAGGATACTGCCACAGGCTGGAAAGTGTTCAAACAGCTTCTTCGCACGAGGGGGTCTGAAGTTCAGCCTCCCACCTCCCAAAGCAAAACCATCAGACTCTTCTGGGGTACCTCCACCTCTCCTGTTGACTATGTTCTGTTTTGCAGGCCCTGCTTGAATACTCAAAGACCAAAAAAAACCAATTTACTTTAAACACCAACATTTACAGAAGACTACTGAAAGGCTGGATACCTGCTTTCATCTTTTTTTCAGTCCTCTCAGAGAGGACATCTCAATGAAAGAATTCCAACTCCTTTCCACCGTGGTCCAAGCTCACTTGGATGCCATCCCACAAACACGGGTAACAAAAGCCATCGTTTCAGCAGTCCACGCGAGACTACTGTTGGCAGACACAGCTCCCCGAGATCTGCCTTGCCCTGACTATATTGGGACAGGTACCCACGCTATCTTTAACCTTGCTTTGTTTACTAGTGCTGTAATCCCCTTCCCAAATACTCAGATTAAGATACTTCCAGGCATGACACTAGTCAGCTGTGGAGCTCCCTCTCACAGTCATACTGCTTGAAGATTTTAATATAAGACTGGACAAAACACTGAAAAGCTACTGTAAGGAAAGATCTTGCCTCAATGAAAGGTAAGTCTGTTAAACATTCCTCAAATGCACTTCTGATGGTTGTTGGGAGACCTGAACATTCTTTAATTTCAAGAATGAATTTTACATGGATCCTCTGGTTTCCTTAGTTGCGGATCTACTCTTCAAATTATCTGTTGATCAAGCCAGTATGAGAACTATTATTTCTTCTTAATCTCTTTACATATGCAGAAAGCATTAAGAGAAATGTCATGTTTCAGATCTTTCCTTAATTTCTACAGATTTTAACCAAAGCCAGAAGGCCTAATTTTCCTCCAGCACATGGGGGTAAAAAAAAAAAAAAAATCTAAAGTGGTCACACTTAAGTTAACGAAATTGTACCCCTATAAAACTGGTAAACTGAGCCCCAAATCAGATTTTCAAGCTTAAACAGACTAGCAAAAGGTTTGTGCAAATGATAGTATATGGAACGTATGCAATAGCTGTCTCAAAGCGGGACACTATGTAGAGATAACATGGTACTACAACCATGTACTTGGCTACAACAATATAGGCAGCACTGTAATTACAATAATGACCTCCCAGAGCTATTGTGTCTTTAATTAAGTCTTTAAGAGTAGGCATTTGCCACTTAATCCTAACTCACTGTAACTACTGCAGCGTATCATCTACATTTTCACAAAGAATTACTGTGTCATATTTCTGTCAGAAAGATGAAAGGGAATATTTTAGTTCAAGTGGCATTTACAGAACGAAACCGTATGAAGTAAGAGGCCCATAGATGTCCTTTTAACAGCACTTCAGACCAAGTAAATGCTTCTGTTCCCTTTCTTTCTCCTGCTACTCTGCTTCCTCCCAGCGTAAGCCCGGAGAAAGCAGGCAGGAGGGGCTACACAGAGCCAATATCACACCTGATTACACGGATGATAAAGCTGTGACAACAGATTTTAACCAGAATACGCTGCACAGCAGCAGTGCCACAAAGTAAGTTTTCAGGTTTCACTTAACTCTTTACCGCTCGTCACAAACCAACCAGCAAACTGTTCTCATCGGCGCCTACTGATTCCCACTACCCTGTCTTTGGATGGGAGAGCTTTCCCGGGATCCCTTTCCATTCCTGAAGTGTTTTGAGCGAAATCAATATTCAGTGCAAATGAGTCTAGTCACGTTATTTTCAACATCATTAACAAACTGTTATTTAGGGGTATTCTTCTAATAATGGCTCTCCAAAAGTGAGGAATTCTTTCAAAAAAAGATGTGGGGGTGTGTATGCAGAAGAGTTTCTCTCTGTTGTGTGAATGGCACCACTGTTAACTCAAACACAGAGACTCTGAGTAGCTCTGTCAGTTCTACTTTGCTTTAACAGACTCACAGGCACCGGAGATGAGAACAATTTTCTGCTTGTTTATTTGAGGGATTCTTATTCTAACTACGGAAACCTGACTCGGCCCAATTTCCACATCTTTTCAGTGTCGTCTTTGATACGAATATTTTCACTCTGCTCTACTCCTCACTTCCATCAACTCACATACCACATCCAAACAGTCTGATGAATGAGAAGAATTAGGTCAAAACTACAAACTACGGAAGTAGTAGTGGAATTTAAAAGCAATCAGCCTCTTGTGTATTTCTATATCGTCACAAAAGATTTTCAACACTTTGTCTTGCCGCTGCACACCAGGGAAAAAACAAACAATATGATCTTAAGTTTTCCCTATAAACAAGGCAGGGACTTTGAGTCAACAGTCAGCACTGGTTTAACTCAAGCGCTCTTATTGCTGTAGTCTTTCCAAAAGTACCCCCATCCCAGTATCCTACCAGACTTTGATGTCTTCTCCGAGCCTTCTTTTATTTCTCCAAGTGAGTGTATTCAGTTACTTTCCCTGGCTGGTCTGTAAAATACCAAAAAATAACGCATTGCTTGCATTAATACGCTGTTTGAATGACATGAAACACAGCACCAAAAGTCTTCTCCCTTGTCATCAGAAACATTAATCTGTCTTCTGCAAAGTCCTTTTTTATTATTGTCTTTCTGATCTTTGTCATGCTTGTTCTTCCCTTTTACAAGTTTTTTTATGAGCCTGGAAAATACACGCTGTTCGCATCACAAGGCAGACATCAACAGTTGCCTGAAGGCTCTTCCTTGCTCCTTTCCCTTTCTTTCCTACCATTTGCTGGAGTGTTAAGATGATATTACCTTCCCAAGCCCATCTTGATAGTAATCCCCAATTTTCTAGAGCACTAGAGAAATGGATGCTGTGTGGTCTTTTCTGCCACTTCAGGTGGAATTACTACTACTGTCAGGTACACACATGCAACCTCTTCGCAAATTCTCATCTCCTGCCCACACACCATGCAGATCTAGCAGGGTAATCAAGGCTGACACCGACTGCTAAAAAATTGAATAAAGTTATTTAGCATTATAAGATCCAGTGGTTTATTTATGCTACAAACCAAATTTAGCACACACAAGTGGAAAGATTTATCGATAAATAACTGTTGGTATGGACAAACTACCTGTAGATAGTTAAAGGTGTTTGAAACGGTTGATGAGAATCACTCTCTTTGTAAGCAAGTAATTCAAGCGCTTCTAACACATCAGGAAGGGTCTCCAAGATTTGCCTATAACCAGCACTGCCTGGTGGGGTACCACACACAAAAAAAAAGTTTATAAAAAAAAAAAAAGGGCTTCTACTAGCAATTATATAAACAAGATCTTTTCTCTCATGACAGAATTGTGGATGGGGAGGGAAATGACAATACTTTTTTCAGTTCTTTGGATTTCAGCTAACCAAAGGAAAACAAAGATGAAAATATAGCTTCCAGTGCTTCTGCTCAGCACAAGATTTTGTAATCCAGCAGAACCATTCCATTTCATTTTTATTAACTCCTTATGGGTGGCTAATTGTGAAATTAAAACACTTTTCAAAAAGATTCAAAAGCTCAAAGGAAAGATACTCTAACTTTCCCTAAACAAAAAGTATTATTTCAACATTTCAGAATGCTTTTCCTTGTGGTTCTGCTTTTAAAGAATTAGCCACCATCCCTGCGTGGATACAGCAACGTGATAGACATCTTAAATTACTTCCCTAAGGTGAGTGAAAGGAGTTCAGCCTTAATGAACCAGCCCTCCTGCCAACACTTTTGCATGCCAACCTTAACCAGACCCTTCTCTCCCGGCTTGATGTGAAAAGGTCACTGGCCTTTTATCTGGAGAAGATAGCCCCTGCAAAGTCCAACCATCTCTTCGTTTCATATGACACCAGTGACACAGCCTCTGCTGTTAGAAGACAGGCACCTCTGAATGCCTGATCACATCTCTCTCTACTACAACTTGACAGGCTCGCAGTGTGAAGGATGTGTTAGAGTTCATTCCATTTGGAAAAGAACATCTTTAACTGCTGAAACAGTATCTCGCTCTCTCCCTAGACGTGCTAAGTAATCACAAGTTCTTCTTGACGATTAGAATCACATCCCCAGACTTGCCATCGATTTCAGCGAGCTTTAGATCAGGCGCACGTTTACCGAATGAGACTGTTCGGGTTTGATTTCTTCAAGGAATTTAGGTTGAGTCCATAAATGCTACAATAGTCTCAGGTAGCCGCACAGCCTGACCTACAGACTCTTATGCTTTCACACCTTGAGCAAGATGGGTTTCCCCACACACATGTAATTGCTCCCCTTTTGAAAACCCAGTTACATAACACAAAAATATTTTATTAATAAAATTCTTATTTCTACACAAGACAGATTTTTTCAATTCCTCTAGGCTGAATCATTTGCTCAAATACTACTTCTGGCTCAGCTCTGAAACAGTTTAAACTCATCCCAGGAGTGTGAAACAGGTATCTTTAGAGATTTCTGAAATTTTATTCTCTCACAGCGTAGGTATCACAACAAATACCCTTGCATTCCCTAGGAACAAGACGAGTCAACGAACTCATCTTTTCTCTAAAAATAAAAGACCTTTTTCTCTTATTCTGGGCAGAAATCCCTTTCACACACTGAAAATTAGGCCACCTTTAGGCACTTTAGGCATGCAAAATACCGACAGGGATTCAGTAGGTCAAACCTATCTGGCCGCACAAGCGTCTATCTCAAAGGAAAAAGTAAAGCAAAAGTCCAAATTACGTACATGACTAGTAACAAGAAATGAACAGATACATTCAGGCTCAAGCTCAGAGTCTACCAAAAAAGCATCTTTAAGATAAGGCAGAAAAACCTGTGGACAGGCAAGTCTGAAGAGCAGACTGAAGGGGACGGGACAATAGTCTGCCCAGGCAAACAAGGTGGTTGCCACCAGGAAGGGGCTAATCTCCTCCATGGCAAATAGGTCAAGAAGTTTATAGGCTTAGCTTGCCACAGAGAAGATTCAGGGACAGACAGCAAGGGTAGAGAACCTGGAATCTTCTAATGGTTGGGAAACGGAAGCTCAGGAACAGATTGTCGTGGCCTGGAAGGGCAGAGGCTTCACCAGTGGTGGCCTTCGAGGACACTGCTTTTTCCAGAGCAGCAGAGCTGATCCTGCCTCAGGGGAAAACAGCATATATGACATCGGGATTCTTCCCAACCACTCAGGGTGGGAGCAGAATCCCACCCACCAGAGATTTTTGTTCTTGATTTTAAATGCATGAGGATTTCTTTCTCATTGATAAAAAGTTTACAAAAAGTAAATATGGCCTAAGAAGGTGCATTTCTGCTGAAGATAACACAAAACCTCTGGTTACAAATGCCTTGTGAAAGCTACGCAGCTCACCAGTGACAGCAGAAAAGGTGGGGAGCGGCTCCCCAGCCCCAGCATCGTACGTTGCACATTGTTATATACAGAACTGCTCTTGTTGAGTCTGAAGTGAGCCAACTGGAAAGCAGACAGAAGCAGGTACTGCTATTACACCAGAACATATTGTCACTGCTAGAGCCAACTTACCGTCACCGAAGCTGCCAATTATTCCCAAGTCACTGATACATTATTTTTTTTAATCCCAGAGAATGATCTTCTGCTGGAGGCTTTTTCACACCCATGACTCTGAAGTATCCCTGGTGGCATGTTGGCTAATTAAGAGCAAAATCCATCTCTTGATGAAATAACACTGCCACTGAAAAAGATTTCTACAGTTAGAGAAAATGCTTAATCAGGCTGGAAGGAGCAACATCTTAACACTTGCACTAAGCACAGGAAAGAGGTCTACAGCTAGCAATTAGCAATGATGAAAAGGACAGTGATTTAAAGCATATTGCCATGACATTTTTATCAAACTAAATGAGTTTGCTAGGCCCAGCGGCTGCATATGCTTATTGTCATTTAATGTTTGGATAGCAACACATCAGGCACTGAGTATCATGAGGTGCCGAATTTAATAAGTCATTTTGACACTGGTGTGAAACGAGCAAATCAGCATTCTGAGGAATGTGTTCACACTCTGAACAGACAGGCAGACATCCTAAGCATGTGAGGTGACACCAATCAACAACAAAAAAAAAAAATTAGAAAAAAAAAAAAGGGGGGAGACGGGAAAGAGAGCGAGAGAGATGAAAGCCAGGAGAAGAAACAGGCAGCGATACTCCGACGAAAAACTAGTTCTGTCCTGTCTCCTGGTCTGGCTGGTTGGTGTCAACAAGGCAGATTTCTTTTCACTAAGGCTGAGATACACTGCCTATCTTCAACGGCATAAATCTCATGTATTATTTAAGCCCTATATGGATTATCTCAGATGAACTAAAATTAATGTCATGGAAACCTTTCAGGACTTTTTATTGCTTTAGCGGCAATGCAAAAATTCCTGCCACGTGCACAGTTAATCAGAACTTGGTTTTTTAGCACAACAAGGCTGGCTCTGCGCGCACACTTTGAGAACCCCTCAGACACATTTCTCCCCGAAGCCCAGAGGAGTTGTGTCTGTGTGAGCAAACTAAGGCTCTGGCTTTTCATGACTTTCAAAGAACCGGCAGCAGTTTTGATCCTAGCTCCTCTGCCCTCTGCAGATTGGCTGCTCGCTCCGTCCCTCGCCTTCCAACCCTCTTTATATTCTCTTTACCTCAGGGTATGTCTGTAGTGCAGAGGTACCCGAGTTAGCTATAAAACTCAGCAGCTCAGGTGCTGCTGTAGATGAGGCCGTGCAGAGCTCAGTGCAGACTAATTTAGCCCTGCTGTCACTAATTCATCTAACATTAGTCTAACCCTGCCTCCCTGACAGACTCACTCCCCGCATTCATCCTCACCCACCACGTCCCTGTCCTCGCACCTTCACTTCCAAATACTCCGTATTTCATCACCAATCTTTTCAGTGGGTTGATCCACTTCTAAATTAGTCCCTTTTCCCCAAAAAACACATTGGTACTAATTCAACAATCCTTTTGCATTTTGAGATTTATCTCAAACTGCGCCTTAACTGCGGGGCTCAAATGCCGTTTTCCCCATTCTGAATGCCTAAAAATGCAAATGGCAAAGTCTGAGAAGAAAAATGTCATTTCCTTGTCTTGCAGAGCATCTGTAGGCACATTAGGATATGATAAAACAACTGTTACGATGAAGAAAAACAAAGCACTTAGGAACATAACCTAGAGTAGGAGCAGCATCAGGAAGATGCAGTGGAAAGGGAGGAAGAGAGATGAAAGCATCTTCTTCATACATGCTGTAGAAGTTCCATCAACAAAACTGAGATTAAATCCACTTCCCTCACATATACTGTTTGGACTTACTCCCCCCCATTTGGACTTGCACTCTTCCCCACAAAAGATAAGAAGTTTGAGCTGTCTGTCAGGTAAATACACCAACAATGCAACAAAGGAAAAATGAGATACCATCGATACGGGAACCAAGTAATTCTATCAACACACATAACCCAAATTTATCGGGTAGCCACTAAAAAATAAAGACAGTTATTATTTTGCTGGGCTGATGGCAGGTGTCAAGAGAAGAGTGTCAGGTTTGCAACATAAGATAAAAAAAAAAAAAAACAGACAAAAAAAACACAAAACAGGCTGAGATGATCTCCCTACTTGTCCCAGGAACTCCCCATCCTCAGACCTGGTCCAGTCACAGATTACACCAAAAAGCTGGTAGCTATCTGCCTCTACCCTCCAACCCCCCTAAAACCAGTGACCAAAACAAACAGTCTTCAGTACAGCTTCAGCAATGAAGCAGAACATAAACATTTCAGCCACAAGCCTCCTGCAAGAGATGAATGCTTCATGCCTTAGGGAGACTGAGGACGCAGCACCTTCCACTTCAGCAGGGACACGCTCACCGAATTCCCCCAGCTCTCACGCACAAGTGGGGTGCAGGCTGGGGGGCATTTTACAAGCTCGAGGGATTGGAATTCAGTGGGATCCCTCTGGCAGCATATGATGACTCCAGGTTATTAAAGTTAGAAGTGTGTTATATTGGATGTTAAACTTTTCAGTAAGGACCGAAACAAGAGTAAGAGGGGCTCTGGGACCACAAAAATCCTAGTAACTGGAAAAGCTGTACACAATGCTGGACACACAGCTGTGAAAGAAGAGAGAGAGGGCAGGAGGAGGATTAGTGAGCAGGCAGACTTGCAAGTGGATCAGAGCCAGCCAGAAAGTGCGGGGAGAAGACAGGGGGGAACACTGGTGCTCAGCCAGGTACAACACTCGTCTCGGGGCCAAGGGTGCATCCCCCTTGTAGGATTTAGTTGGCTAAGCTAAAGAGTGTAGCTGGCCGAGTCCAAGGTCAGCTCCTTCACCGATAAGAGCTGTTGTGAAGAAAGCCAGAAGCAAGGACCTGCCCCTCATTTCCCTTGGGAACTGCTTTTAAGCTGGGGCTTTACCGCTGGCCTCCAGCTTCGCTAACCGCCAGGAAGCAGCAAGGGCTGGCTGGGATGGGAAGCTAGGAATGGAGTGGGATAATAAAGCACGCGCAAGCACTGACCTCACCAACATGGAGTTGGGATGGAAATCGGCAGGTCCAAGTCAGGATCAGGGCAAGAGACAGTGGTCAGGGTCAGACACAGTCCAGTGATCACCCAGCAAGTCTGCAGTGATGGGGCAGGTCCGATGTCAAGCCAGGACACCCAGCCAGAGGGTCCAGGTGACGGTCAGAGTTGTGGTGGTACGAGACCATCGCAGATACAGCGGCAAAGCTGCGGTGGAGCACAGGCGGTGGCCAGCAGTAAAGCACCAGCTTAAAAGCAGTTCCCAAAGGATAGGAGGGACAGGCCATCACTTCTAGCTTTCTTCACAACAGGTTTTATCAGTGAAGGAGCTGACCTCGGACTCTGCCAGCTAAACTCTCTCACCTACCCAGCTAAACTCCTAGAAGGGAGCTGCGCCCTGGGCCTGATAGCTCCCATTCCTCAGGCCCCACACATCAGTCTTCTCTCACTGCTACACACAGGAAAGAGCATGAGAAAGAAAAGAGGGTTTGATGGACCAGGTTGTCCGCTCCGTTCCTACTCATTGTAGGCTCTAGCAAGACTGAGGTAGAAGAAAAGAGAAATTGCTGAAGGCAAAACCAGTGCCCGTAACAGCAAGGTTCAAGGGCCACCTGTCAGCTGAGGAAAGTAAGTTCTCAACCCTCCGAAATTCAGTCCCTTCTCTGTGCCCACACGTTGCAAATACTTTTTTGTTTTCTTTACATGTTTGGAAGTCAGCTTATCTACATCCTAAGTCCCTGCAGGGAGAGGAGCTAGAGCAAAAGTCAGAGAGCGAGGACTTCTAAGACCTACACTTCCTTCATCCTTGTTTAACTTGGGGGGCGGGGAGGAGGGGAACGAACTATCTGCAGACCCAAACTGAACATCACTTTGTTCTTTCGTCCTTCATGGAAAAGGTACATCCAAACATCACACCAAAGCTGCACTCTTTGTCTTCAGGCTGCAGCAGTTTGCACAGCCCAATTTAAAATGCCTTGCATCCCCTGGAATGTGTAAAAGGTACAATAAAATTTTTACTAGCTGAAATTATAATAGACTTTTCCCTCTTTGGTCTTTCTTCCCACACTCTCTCCTAAGACCTCACAGTTCCGTGTGTGGGCAGCGCAGCCTTTTCCCATCCAGTTGCTACACGGCAGCACTAATACTAGGCAGCAAAGGCATTATCAGCCCAAGATGAAAAGGCGGCTTTTTGAGTCCTTCATCCTTAGTTAGTATCTTTTCCTTCCATGCAGTTACATTGGCACTAACTCAATGCCCAAGAGGGCAGCGCAACTCCAGCAGTCTGATGGGAAGCTGGTGCTAATGCAGCTTCTTGGTGAGCTGCCAGGCGCAGCCCGAACCGTGCACGGAGTCCTCACGTCCCCAAAGAAGAGTAAAAGCTTCTCCTCCCTGTTCTCTGAGCTGCTAGCATGCGCGATGCCACAGAGCATGAAATCCTCCTACACTGTCCCTAAGCTTGCACCACCAGAGGTACAATTAGGTCATGTTGTTGAGTAAATATTTCAAAAGAGACCTAAGACAACTTAAGTGAGGACCTTCCACTTGGGAAGGAGCATGAGTGCACAAATATATCCCTTTGCTTCCAGCTTAAAATGCAACAGAAGCGATACCAGAAACACTTTCCAAAAGTTGCAGAGTCTGCAAATGCCTCTACCACCTTCTGCGTGCAGTAACCCATTCTGTGCCTGCTCTTTAAAACAGTGACTCCCCTCTAGTCCTACGCAGCTTGGTGTTATGTTGCCTTATCCCAGTCAGGGGTTGCACCTGCTAAGTATGCCATAAATCAGGGACACCACCCAGAGAGTGAAGTACTGTTCAAGCTACACAGGAAAAGTAGAACTCAGGCCCCAAGGGAGATTTAGTCTCCGCACCTTCAAGCCCAAACAGCTCTAACTTGTCATTCTTTCATTTTGAGGTGGAGAAACCAGAATATTAAATCCCATCAGGAGATGCCCAGGCGTGTCCAATATTTTTGCCTTTTTTTTTTCCTACCCCCTTAGCCTATCATTACAAAAAAAAAAAAAAAAAAAAA
>VZSZ01003435.1:343153-406664 GCA_013398815.1 Ibidorhyncha struthersii
TCACAGTTTCTCCATGGGTGGAAAAAAAAACAAAAAAAAAGCCTGATACAGTCCAAATGTTGAAGCCAGTGACAAGTGAGCCATGTCAGGGATTTTGTTTTACTAAAGCAGGTGCCACAGATGGAACAGGGAGCGGTTCCTACTTTAAATAAGAATGGCTCAAAATCAGTAACAAAGCCATTTAATTACGCAGCCCAAATATATAACTCTCTGCACGCATTAGGTATTACATAGTTGAAAGCAAGTAAAAAAAGTGGCAGATGGACAAGCTTATGGTCTCCTGTCCGTTTTCCAGTCAAGTTACAAAGAAAGCCGCGAGGTTTCCCTCCCAGACAGGCAGTTTTTGGAATGACAAGCTACAGTATGGCCATATACGACACAACAAGGTTTTGCCCATTTCTAAGGAAGGGCAGATTCTAAAGGCGGTGTGAGCTGGTGAAACGCTATTTCATGTTCCTGCTACAAGCAACCCGCAGACATTAGTTAAAACTTCCAGAAGGACACGACAGAGATAAGAAAGGTCAGTTTAGAAGCATCAACAGGTTTGAGTCTAAAAACAGAAAAAACACCCTCTTGAGTGCCTCCTGACTCCCGAAGCTGGCCAAGGGGACAGCACTCTTATCAGCTGCTACCTCCAAAGGCAGTTTCGCTGCTCTGACATTAGCTGAGGAACTATACCGACCAGCAGAGAGGAACCAACGCTGGAGTCCTCCTCCAAGAAATGGAAATCAGATGATGGAACTGCCATCATCATGAAAGTCATGAAAGATGAGAAGCAAAAGGGAAACGCGGCCTAAGTAATAATACAAAAGATTTTTGTATTGTCTTCCTCCAGGTCTTCACTAGCAAAAATAATATTGCTTTCTAAAGACCGTGCCCGGGCATTGCTAATGCACAGTCTTTTACGGCATCCATTGGAGGTAAGAAGATAGGCACTGCTGCTTCCTTCTGAAGCTGGCTGGGAACTGAATTTTGACTTATTCTTGAATTTTGCTGCTGGTTTAACTTGGCTCTTTCATTTAGAATATCTTTGTTTCCGTGGGCATCAGGTATAGACATTTCATGCTGGCTGAGCAAGCTATATGATGGGAAACTACATTTTAATGATTAGCGCACAAAACAAACCAAAACCCCCATACGGCAACGGAAAGGCTGGATTAAGTAGAACTCTGAGTGGAGAAAGCCAACGTGCCACACAGCTGCTTTCGGGATCCTAAAAAAGGACCCAAGTTAAAGTTGTACTAATTATACCCAGGTGTAGAATAAAAGCTGTTTTTCATTTCTTTTCAATCTGAACCAAAGGACTGTTTTTCTGCCTAGGTTAATTTGTCCAGAATGCCTTTAAGGGGTGTGGCTTTAATTTGCATCTGGCTTCAGTTTGGGGGTTCCTAGCAGTGCCACTTTTCTGAACTCTTATCAAATTAATTGAGCACTCATGCGTAACTCCATTGGGCACTCATGCGTAAACTAATTGGGCGTGCAAGCGTGAAGCAATTGGGTTCTCATGCATGAATCGATTGGGCACCCATGCATGAATTAACCGGGCATGCAAGCATGAGCTAATTGCGGGCTGAAGCGTGACCTGATGGGGCACTCAAGCATGAACTCATCGGGCACTCATGCGTGAACAAGTTGGGTGCTCACGTGTGAATGCAGTAAACCCTGCAATTTATGCCCTTACATTCTACCCTCCGCCTCTGTAAAAAAAACACATAGGAACGGTTTCAACATCAATCCATGACAAACCCTACTTTCAACATCATCACATCTTAATATACACCAATTATAAGCTCCACTCTTACTCCTGTGGACCAGGCAATAGGGATAAACTCTGCTTGGAGCACACAGTTAGCCTCTCTGCACCACACAACACAGCAGCACACAGCTCTCCTGAGCTTTTCCAGCCCCACTGAGCTTCCAGGGAAGGGATGCCTGACGTGGAGACAGCCCAGGCTGCAGGCCACTGGGGCTTGAAGTAGAACCCATGACATCTCTTCCGGGTCACCTTCCCATCCCTCAGGACCTTCCTTTGGTAGCCTCCAACTCTCCATGCCCCACCTGCTTACACACTGTCCATACCTACGCCTCTGCAGACACGATGGATCCACCATAACACCCTAAATTCCAATATGAGAATCAATACACCTTCCTGAGCCCCAAAGTCACTCGGATTATTGCAGTCCCAGGCCATGCCAGACCCAGGTGCTGCCTACATTCTCCACCAATTACTGAAGTGCCCAAAGCAGCCTCCACTGGGGAAACTTTTACTTAAGTTACCACAAATTAACGTAACTTCTAATTAGTTCAGGTATCAAGCAAGCAAGAGACTTAAGCAATTAAACACTTAAAGCACCTTTTCTTCCTCTTTCCCATGCTCCATTTAAGCCAAATACACTTTCCTAATCTCAGCTTCTCTTGTTCGCACCACAGGTTACGCTTGGTCTGTCCCAATCGTTTCAGTGAACTGATGGGGAATGCAGGAGGTTGGGATTATGTACACAACAGCTTCTTCTGCCTGCCACAGCTTTGTGTGTCTTCCCCTGGCTTCCCAGTGTCACTGCGCTGGCATAGGTCACCCATGACCACAGTCATTCAAAGTGTCCCTGCCCTGGTGTGGGTTGTCCATAGGCTGCAATTCTTCAGGCACGCATTCCTTGGGCACAGAGCATCCTCTTACATGCATGTCTTCTCTGCCATCTTCCTGTCTCCTCCAGCATCTCCCCGTGCTGTCTGCACTGGGGATACCATAACCCCTTCAGAACCAGCTGCCACTTGCCCAGGGCACTTCATGGCCACCTCCCACACCGGCACCATTGCAGCCCCCAGGTGCCAAACCCCGCCACACATGTCCAGCGTGGCACTCGTGAACTCATGGCACACTTGGGGGGGTGAACTCATCGGGTGCTCATGCATGTATTAATTGAGCATTCATGCATGAGTAAATTGGGTGCTCATCCAGAACTAATTGGGCTCTCAAGTGGGAATTGATTGGGCTCTCAAGCACAAACTAATTGGGTGCTCATGCGTGAACTATTTGAGCAATAAAGCGTGCACTAATTGGGCACCCATGCATGCAGTAATTGGGTGATCAGGCATGAACTAATAGGGCGATCACGCATCAGCTAATTGGGCACCCATCCCATGCAGGGACTAAACTGGCACTCATGCATGAGCTAATTAGGTGCCCATGCACCAATGTAGTAAACCCTGAAATTTAATCTCAATACCTTCCACCCCTTACCTCTGCAAAACACATCCTTAAGAGCTGTTTCAACATCAATACATTACAAACTCTACTTTCAACATCCTCACAATCCTAATACAAAGCAATTATAAGCTTCATGCTTCCTCCCTGCAGAACAGACAGTAGGGATTAACATTGTAGCAACACTAAAGTTTTGTTCCTTGCCCCACAAACCACATTACAGCGGCTAACATCAAAGAATCATTTAGGTTGGAAGAGACCCTTAAGATCATCGAGTCCAACCGTTAACCTAACACCACCAAGTCCACCACTAAACCATGTCCCTCAGCACTACATCTACGCAATCAGAACACCTTAGCCATCACAAACTCTACCTTTCATCCTGGTAGGACAGACTGTATGGGGTTAATATCATAAAAAAGCGCACTTGCTAAAATTCTACCCCTGCCCCCGGGACCCAGATTACAGGGGGTTATCATCATCACAGTCTCAACTTTTATCTGTTGCGAACTCCACCCCTTGCCCTTGTGGACTAGATTATTGGGGTCAACCTTAACACAGTCTGACCACACATACTCTTCCCAAACTTCAACCCTCATCCCCCTAAATCAGACTGTAGGGGTTAATATTCTAACAGCCTCAATGTATACATATTATTAGTCCCTCAGGGCGTAAACTGCAGGGCTTACTGCGTTCGTGCATGAGCGTCCAATAAAGCCACACTGGGATGACCAACTAGTTCACCCTTGAATGTTCAATAAGTTTGTGCATGAGCACCCAATAAAATGTGCATGAATGCTCAATTAGTTTATGCATGGGCATACAAATAATTCACACCTGAGCAGCCTGTCAGTTCATGCATGAGGGTCCAATCAGTTCATCCTTGAGAGTCCAACGAATTCAAATGTGGGCACACAATTAATTCGCATCCACGTGCCAAATTAATTTATGCCAGACCGCCCAACTAGTTCATGCATTGAGTGCCCAGTTAATTCATACGAGTGTCCTGCAAACTTGCACTTGATTATCCAATTAATCACTGCATGGAGGCACAATTAATTCATGCTTGAGCACCCAATTAGCTCACACATGGGCATCCAATTGGTTCAAGATGCCCCATTAGCTGACGCATGGCTGCACAATCAGGTCACGCATGATCACTGGATTCATGCATTGGAACCTGACCACTTCATGCATGACTGCACAGTTCACTTGAGATTGAGATGAGCAACCAATTTACTCATGCATGAACGCTCAATTAGTACACGCATGGGTACCTGATGATCTCACAAGTGCCACACTGGGTACATGTGGCAGGCTTCGGCACCCAGGGGCTGCAGTGGTGCCAACATACAAGGTGGCCATGAACTGCCCCGTGCAGGTGGCAGCTGGCTCTGAAGCTGAGGTAACTGCCCACAGCATCCCAAAATGCCAGGCCCTCCGAGGAGCCCATAGTGTCCCATCACAGAGATATTTAAGAGCAGCAGACACAAGGGAAAGAGACACATGGGGACATGGTAGAGGGGGCACATAGAGGGAGAGATGGCAGTGATGATGTAAAGGGGAGACCTGCTCATGGAAGAAGGCACTCCATGCCTTGAGGGGTGTCCCTGAAGGACTACAGCCCATGGGTGACCCACACCAGAGCATGGACACCCTTGAGAGACTGTGGCCTGCAGGCAACCCACTGCCTGAAAGCTCCCACATCTATTCATAGTTACTAATTCCCTTCTGCTATGAGCTGGTGGGAAGTCCTATTGATCTAGCAGTGACCTATATGTATCATCATGCAAAGGGAGCGTGCCAGAAGACAGGTGTGACATTAGCAGCAAGGCTAATCCTGGAAGGCCAGTAGTATGGCTGACATGGGAAATAGCGTCAAAAAGGTCTGAAAATTCTGCTTGCTGCCACCCTACATACTGGGGACCATTCCTAAAAGATCAGGGACGGAACAGGATGAAGTGGGGCAGAAAACCCTTCAGAGATGAGCGTTGCAAGTCAAGGAATTGCAAGCACAGGGGAAAACAGGAAAAAAGGAAAAGGAAAAAAGGGGCTCAGTTAATGTTGTCCAGATGTGGAGTAAGGTCCAGAACAGTTGAGGCATTTGGTGCACCATTTTACTCCCCAGGTTGGGAAATGCCTGTGTTGCGTCAAGAGAACACTCTTCACCACCCACCTGAGGTCTGGACAAAGCCCTACAGTTATTTGACTCACAAACCTACTGGTACCTCAAACAGTCATGTTAATCTTCACTTGTATTGTTTCATCATCTGCTTTGTATGCTGAGTACAGAAAATAAATTATAAATTCTGTTGTGTTCTTGGTTTTGTGTTTTGCAGAAACGAGGTATGAAATTTGCAGTAAATGCTCAGATTATGTTAACCCCAATAACACAGTCCACAGGGGCAAGGGGTGGCACTTGTAATCCATACATATTCAAACTGTTGTGACTTCATTACATTTGTTGCAGGAGCAAGGAGTGAAGTTTGTAATAAGCACGCATTCAGATTGTTATATTAACCCATACAGTCTAGTCCACTGGGATAAGGGTTGAAGTTTCTGAAGTATACATATATTCAAACTGTGATAAGGTTGACCCACATCTCTTCCTATTCATCTTCCCAATCCTCGGGACCTTCCTTGTTCAGGTGGCTTTGAACTGTTTCCCACTTGCTTACCCATTGTTCACACCTACTTCCCCTCCAAGACGCAACAGCCAAACCACTTACACCCCAAATTCCCCACACCAGAACCAAGGCTCCTTGCTGAGCCCCAGTGTCACTCAAATTATTCCAACCCCAGACCATGCCAGGACTACATTTTCCACCAACTACTGTCCTGGGCACGCTTACTGGTGTTAGCAAGACAGCCTCCACTGGGGTGATCTTAACTTATTGCAAATTAACACAAACTTCTGATCACCAGTTTGGGTAATGAGAAAGAAGAAAGCAAGCGATTAAACACTTACATAATAAACACCTTTCCTCCTCCCTTCCCAGTTTAAGCTGCCTTTGCTTTCACCACAGGTTACATACCTTCAGCAAGGCAACGGGCAGTGCGGGAAGGTGCAGTTGTGTGCGTAACACTGTGTTGCTGCTCCCGGCTTTCCACCGGGTTTCTTGCACTCCTTTTGAACCCCATTCTTCCTACCATGGCATGGACTGGATGAAGGGCAACACATTATTCCTGTTGTCAAGATGCTACTGAGTGATTTATTTTTTTTTTTCAGCCAGTGAAAACTGCACTTAAAATCTTTTACTCTTTCTTTTCTTAGCAATTATTCAGAAAGCCTTGCAAATGTTTGGAGTATCTACAGCAATATAAAAGGTCAAGCCATAAAGCCTCAAGAACATGCACGATGCTGAAAAATAATGTTTTATCCCCAAAAAAACTGAACACGGTGGTTCAGTGCAACGTTCACCACACTGCATGAAAAAAACCCAAAGGACTTAGATTGTCAAGCACATCTCAGTACCTCCTGGACTCCTCTTATCCCATTCTAGCCATGCAAAGCATTCAGCGGTGCGATGTGACCTCCTGTACCAGAACGATAACTCCTTTGCAACAGGCAGCCTGGCCCATTTACTGCACGTTTCTGCCAAGATACATCTTAACTTGCAGCTGACTTTGAAATGCAAACCACTTAGCAGCCCATAATACGATGCTTTCTAATCTCTAAAATCCCACACTACCTACTAAAGGCAGGAGGCTCAGGCCTTGAAAACACCAAAGTGTTAACAGAGTCGCATTGACAGAAACAGCATTTGTTTTGAAAACTCTTCAAGTGTATTGATACCAGAGCAGGGCCCATCAGAGCCTGTCAGCCGAGAGTCACATCTCCTGTTCCTCTCTGTGTTGACTGCTATACTTGCTAAGATGTCTCTTGAGCTATGCCAGTCAGGAGGGAAAAAAAAGCTGTAAACTGATCAGAATGAAAAAAATAAGCCTACTCTGTGGCTATGCCTCACCGGTGCAGAACAGCTGAAATTTGCGGCAATACTGGTTGTAAAAGTACCGTTTCGGTGTGAGCTTTGAACTGTCACACTCCCAGAGCTCCATCAGGAAAGGGCTGAGTATTTCCTCACAGACAGGAGAGTATCTACCCCCATACAACAGCACCAGCCAAACGTTTGCCCAAATCTGAATCAGAGAGGGATGATGCCTCACGTTGCAGAGATTTAAACGCTGTGAGCACTGCTTTCTCTCCAAATATGTACGTATCGGTTTAACGTGGCTGCCTACAATAGCAGATAATCAGAATTTGTCTCAGCTGGCATCCCCCTGTTTAAGGGAGCCTCCAGCAGACATTTACACAGGCAAGTAAAAGAACCAAAAATGAAGGGCTGAATAACAGGAACCATTCTTAGTGTACTACTGTCTCCTCTTTGTGTTAAAACATAACTAGGACCGACAGAGAAGATGCCTGGACAGTCTGAG
This sequence comes from Ibidorhyncha struthersii, assembly GCA_013398815.1. Classification (NCBI taxonomy): domain Eukaryota; kingdom Metazoa; phylum Chordata; class Aves; order Charadriiformes; family Charadriidae; genus Ibidorhyncha; species Ibidorhyncha struthersii. The sequence goes on from VZSZ01003435.1 coordinate 350,796, forward strand.
CATATACTTAGAGGCATGCTCTCCTAGTGGTCCTATGGAAAAGAGACTGCCTCTTCCCCCACCAAGCAAAAACGCGCTCCCATCCTGCCTTCCATGGCTGTCAAAACTACCTGAAAATGCTGACAGTGGCAACTCCGTTCCTGGGCACCAGGGAAACACCTGGTAATGCAGCGCTGGAAGTCTGTGCCCACTCCTGCAGCATGCCTAGGTACATGGAGGTTTCACACAGCCAACTCGTCTCCTGTGTGCTGGACAGCCACGCTGGGCCACTTAGCTTAACCACACACTCGTTACCCATCCCCAAAATTAGCATGGAAAAGAAATAAATGCCATATCACAAGAGCCCAGTGTTTAAATGCATTCTCATTCCCTCCCTCGATCCGAATTTTGCATTCTGCTACAAGCTGACAAGATAATTGTTAGGTAATTACACTGTCTTCATTTCCAAGTGCAGCAAAGATGCAGCAGCAAGAGAATGTACTAGCATGATAAAAATTACATGTTTGCCTGCTTTTCTCAAAAATCATCCAGCTGGCCTGTATATTACCAAATAAGTAGTGGGCTGAAAGGAAACGATGGTAGGAGAATGCTTCAGAGCTCTGTCTGCTGCTCTTGTTGATGATATCGGCACTTGCAGCTACAATAACAGAGGGTAACAATAAATGGTAGTGCTCTTCTCACCACTGCTTCCTGCACATACCAGTGCTGGGGTACCTCAGGTGTGACACCTGCTGCCACCATTGGGAAAAGAGAGGCGAGAGAACTTGGGAGGTATCACCACACCTTTGTCGGCCAAACCTCCGGTAGCAAATAAGGTAACTTCAGCTGTTTCTGGGATATTTCTACACTACAGTTATTGCAGCACACATAGATCTACCTGAATCAACTTTAAAAGCAGCTCAGCCCAGGAGTCCAAACCATGCCCAGGAGGAACCAAGTGGTCTGCAAAAATCCTGCTGAGAAAGGCTCTCCTCTGCCAGCCTTCAAGCAAGCAGTTTGACACTAGTTGTGGTGTGTCCACACGAGCAGAGACGCTCTAGGAAAAGGGTTGTTCTTGCACCGAGGTGTTTTTAGGATCACTGATACCATGACAATAGCACAGAGTATGTATTTCATCCCTGTAGCTGCCATTTGTACTCAACAAACTGCAAGATGAACCAGTAAGTCCCATTCCTGGTCAAGATTTCAGCAATCTGTTATGAAGGATTGCCTTCCCTGCTGTTTAGCATAAGCCAGAGTTTTATCGTTCCCATGAGGCAGTGTCCCAGTTCAGCAGGAGATACCAACTCCCCATGAAGCCCAGCCCATGAAAAAGCAGAGTCTTAGCTGCACCCGTGCCTGAGCAGCTGCTCAGGCAAACACGGCATAAAATCAGGCTGACTAGAAACAGAATTTTGATTTGGTTCAAAGATACCAAAACTGCTTCCACTTCAAACAAAAAATTCCACTTTTTTATCTTCAAAAAAACCTACGTGGCAGTTTCATTTGCCCTCCCAAAGACCTCATAAGAGAAGAGCGTTATCAGTGGACAGATCCCCAGCACTTCCAACCACCTTGTGTAATTCAGTTTCCATTTTGTGACTGTTCAGTGAGAATATGTACAGTCAGAGGAAGGCATAGAAAGACCCAAGTCTCCCGGGCCTATTTGTATTCCCTATAAAATCTCATCCTATCATGTAATAATAAAGGGATTTTGCTCCTTTTATATTTTAATTGCTGCATGTCTTATTTGGTCAGGAGAGTTTCCTCTCAAGCTATAAAGCACCCCAAAGCCCTAAAGGGGGCCTACAGGAGAGCTGGGGAGGGACGTTTTACAAGGGCATGTAGTGATAGGATGAGGGGGAATGGCTTCAAACTGGAAGAAGGGAGATTTAGATTAGATATTAGGAAGAAATTCTTCACTCTGCGGGTAGTGAGGCAGTGTCCCAGGGTGCCCCGAGAAGCTGCGGCTGCCCCGTCCCTGGAGGTGTTCAAGGCCAGGTTGGACGGGGCTTGGAGCAACCTGGGCTGGGGGGAGGTGTCCCTGCCCAGGGCAGGGGGGGGTGGAACGAAATGATCTTCAAGGTCCCTTCCAACCCAAACCATTGTGTGATTCTGTGAACGGCAACACCTGAGCCACCAGCATTTGATTCAATGGTATTACCAAGTGCTAAGGACAGTTACATCTCATCAGAGCTTGATGTCCCAAGGCAGCAGGTCTTGCATTGTCTGCATCAGATGACTTAGGGGCTTCTCTTGCTTTTTATAAGGAAGCTTACTTTTACTTACTGACACCCACTTCCACACCCCCTCCCAAAGTGTGCCACTTTCATTAGCCAGGAACATTTTTATTCTCCAAGTTGAATTTTTAGTTCAAGGTGGAAGGCGGTGTTCAGAGCAGGGACCTCAAGTTTTCCTTATTCAGGAGAAGTGCTGCAATCCAAGGCTATTAGGTCTTAGAATGCCTGAATCCGCTTGTTAACCAGTGTGCCTCTCCCTTCCTCTTCCCCATCCCTCAGCTTTCATGAGGGACTTGCCTAAATCTCAAAGAGGAAAGTTTTACATTTCGTATCCACCTCTGCCCAGCACACTGAAGGAGCAAGTCCTTAATTAGAGACGACCATATCCTAAAACACTCTAAAGCAACCCAATGCAAACTTTTTTTTGCCTGGGTTATTCCTATATATTTCAGTTACTAGAATTTTCAGCTAGGGCTAGCAGCTGATGATTCCTTTTGCTAATCATTGGTTTGATGATATCTTTCTCCTCTCCTTGAGGGACTCAAAAGTTATCCCTGGGGGCCCAGGTGGGGTTGAGAAAGCTCTCAGGCAGCAGAGAGTTTGATCTCCTGTGCTCGCCCTTTCACAAAGTAATTGCACATCACAACTCTCACATTTGTGTGCGAGCACCAGGGATGGATTTGGATATGACAGATGGGGAGACCTGAGGACTGGTGTGTCACTGGGAAGGGGTGGGGAAGAATGGAAAAGTGTAGTTGGGAATGGGCTGGTAGAGAGGAAGAATTTCAAGCTGCTGGCTACAATTGCAAGCAGCATATTCCTTTCAGCGTACTGCTTCTCACTGAAAGTCTGTTTCCACCTGAGCTGGGCCTGTTAGGAAATCTGCTCGGTGGAGTCACTGGAATAATGACCTAGATTCAGTTCAAGCAGACATTCAAAACAGGTCATTTAAATCACTCTCCAATGGCACCTGTTTCCTTTCAGTGAATATACACGGGTGACAAGTGCAGCTGTAGACACTGGAAATGTCCACATGAAGCGAGATGAATCTCAGCTTAAATACCTCAAAATCAACAGTGTATTTATCATCTGAGCATTCCTGAGATACAGCAGTAGTACCCTTCACAAAGTGAGGCAAGAGAAATCACAATATACAACTTCAGACCTAGAACTCAGGCTTAAAAATGGGAGCTTTGGTTTCCTATGCCATCACTGAAGCTTAACAGAATGCAGTACAGAGAACTTTCCTAAGCAAAGTGACTTGAGTCAACTCACTCAGGAAGAAGTTTGCAGAAAATAGTAAATAAATATCGCAAGTAGATATACCTACCCAAGAAACTACATGTGCAGTCTACAACATTTTTCCCCCCCAAATCAGTATGTGGGGGACCTAAACGAGGTCAGAAGCGTACATGAAAACAACAAAAGCTCTGAAAATAGTCAGAGAAATGGATTCTGTAGCCTTTCCAAAAGGATATATGCTTTTCAGTAGGTGCTTCTTGATTTGGATGGAGTCATTGCACTGGTTCCCCAGCAAGGAGCCTAGAAGCCCTAAGTCTGAGCTGATGGAACACATCTTGGCTGTTTCCCTTGTCTCCTGCACTTTCCCTGAATGGGAAATCAGGCACCTTCCCCATCAATCCTGGCTGTATTCCTTCAGTAGCATTCCCACCAAGACATGCTGGCAGTTCAGTGGGAAACCCCTAAGGTCACAGCTAGGACCTGAACCGTACCATTTGCTATTCAAGAAGTCTAAGGAACTATAGGAATTATTTATTGAAACTAATCTCAGCATAAAAATAGTACTTATCGGAAGCTATGAAAAGCTGTTAGTTACAGGAGGGTCTATACCATCTTGACTGGAGGAGGAAAAAAGGAGATGCCTCTTTCGCAAGGGAACCAGCCTGAAAACCAAATCATCCCAGAGAGTTTGTGTAGCTTGAGACAAATCAAGCCCATGCACCAAATTCTCTACTGTTTTTCTGATGTTAAAAAATACATCCTTTCTTCTGTAGGAGGATGGGCTGACTCACGCTGTGTACAACCCAGTCCGGCTCAGTGGAAGTCAAAGTTCCCAGTGATAACACTGCTACAGGCTACAATAAAAAGGAGGATCTCTGTCCTGCCTAACCTTCAGCACCTAATTATTTTATTTTGTTTTTACCCAAGTTTGGAGCCTTAGGTTCTCCACCAGGACCACAAAGAAGCACTCTGACACTCATGGTAGGGTATTCATCTAGCAGACTTCCATACCAAGTGAACAGGGATCATTTTTTTTTTTTTTTTTTTTTTTTTGTCTCAGCTTTGGTAGCCACCACAGAGGTACACATAGAGTAGGTCTAGGTCATCCTTCAGCCTTCCTGCAAGCCAACTCTCTAGAGATGAACGCACCATGTCAGTAGACCCAATTAAGAGCTTTTGTTTGATTTTTTTTTAGAGAGAGTGTCTGGATCTGGATGCCATGAGGACCTACCAATGTATATGCAATGCTACAACTTACAGACTTAAATATATGAGAAATAACAGGGGAACGTATGTCATATTCCTTGGGGCAAGCTTTAAACAGTCTCAGCTAATAAACCCTTACCGCACCATCCCAGGCGTATCTGGGGAGCGCTCCAGCTCCATCATTTGAGATGTTCTGAAGCTTCTTTTATTTTGCGCCAGGATGTCTGCAGCTTTTCACTCATCTTCAGACACCTCTCTTCTGGCACTGTATGCCCGATTCAGGAAGTATCTGGAGACTCTTCTCAGCTGAAGGGATAAAAAGAGCAGTGTAAGTAGACAAGACTGTTGATATAGGACTCTAACCAAACCCCATCACCAAGGAGAACTTATTTCAGCTAAACTCAAGAGCCTGGCTGCGTATCGCAGTGTCATAATTTGGAGTTCACTAGCTTTGAAAAATAAACGAAAACTCTTGGATGAAATAGATGAAAAGGTGCAGAGGTAGAAGATTTTAACAGGATCTTTTTACCGACAGAGGAAGCACTCTCGGGACATCACCCCCCAACTACGAAGAGTACAGCAAGGCACCATCGCAAGATTGAACTAAAGAACCTTGTCTCATCTGGTGTCATTTTCTCAGCCTCCTTGGTACCACAGTCCAAGAGCACCTTTGAACATCGGTGATACAGGCAAACTACTGTTTTGTTCAGGTAACCCAGGAAAACAAAAGGCAAAGCGAGGTCCAAAACCATGGTTGACATGAATCAGCCAGCTCCCTCAGAGTCAGTAGAGTTCATCCAGCTGTAGACTGAGCCCTGTTTATATATTGGGCTTTTGCCTCATAGGAATAAGTAAAGTTGCTGCCATAGAAATGCTTTTGGGGTTGCTTTGCTACAGCAACCTTGACGAACCCTGCTATTCATCACAGCAGCACATTTGAGCACTGCAGACCCCAATAAACCAAAATATGCCACAATGCCTGTAATTCTTAATCAACGTTTTTGAGTTTCCTCTCACCAAACGCCACCCTTAGGAAAAAAAAAAAAAAAATAGGGCAGATACCAGTTTCCCTACTGGTGCAAATGAGTATACTTCCATTGAAGTTAAGAGGCTTTGGCCAATTTAAACAAGCTAAAAAATTTGGACCTGGTGCTGTTTCTGCTCCTGCTTAGAGTGGTTTTTAGATCCTGCAGAGTTCTTGCGGGACATGTAACAATGAAACAGCTACCTCCTACAGCAGCTTTCATGCAAAGGTTTGCAGTCCTTGACAGAGGAGATCTCATTACCCGCGAGTTTTAGTTCAGGCAAAGGAAGAAGTGACTTGTTCAAGTCTCTTAGGTAAACAGCCAAACAAGGATATGCCCAAGCCCTGGAGACCAGGTTTCAGAGTGACTGTTCCACCATTACGTTTAACCAAATAGCGCTTCAATGAGGGACCTCAAAATGAGGAACCTTTTCATTTTTTTTTTTATTGCTCAAAACCACAGCTACCACATTGAGACACATTTCTGAGCTTTAAAAAAAAAAAAAGCTGCTTTCAACATTCCTAATTTTCACTGTTTATAAGCCATGACTTTACTGAATGATTTTTTTTTTTCCTGTGTAGTTGAATATGCCCTGTATCTAGAGGGTAATTTTGCCTTTAATCTGCTCTAAACGCTAGAATGTCGGACAAGTGAAGCATTTGATGGTGATGATAATGAGTAGCCCATTAAAGGTAATTTTTAAGAAGTTAATGAGCTCTCACTAAGGGACTGACACGTACTGTAATGAAAAATGTTTGCATAAAGAATATAACTTTCTTGCTATTTATTTTACTTTATAGAGAACCTATAAAACTTTTTAATGTGCCTTCAATTAATTCAGCAGTTTAGGCGATGCTTGAGTTTTATTCTTGTTTTGCCATAGTAGGATACAGAAATCTAGTTTTCTAAGGAAAGCAACTGATATCTCACAATTAATCACTCTCTTTTGCCACCCTGTTCTCTATTGAATGTCCAGGGATTCAATTCCCCCCCTCCCCACTTAATTAAGGGAACTCAGCAACTAAGTGATTTAGTGATAATGACTCTTGCCATTTCTTTAGCTGTGTGGTCACTGTTAGCCACTATTTGAATTTACCAGCATAAATAAAGCCCTTCAGTGACTAAACAAAGTTAAAGTAGCAATAAATTAAGCCTGCCATGTACACTTGGTTAAACCTTTAGCCAACATAAATACAAGCGGCCTTTTGCTGTGATTTGCTTGGTACAATGACATCATACATTTCCAAACAGAACATCAAGACCACAGCCAAAAAGCCAACACAATTCCCCTTACGTGAATCAAATCACAACAATCTACAGTTTGTTGCACTGACCGTTCAGTTTCTGGCTTCTCTGCCCTCTGCTCTCACATGACCACATTATAAAATAATCTATATGGTGATCTCAATTTTGCATTTTCTGCATGATTACATTTTGGCAAGGGGACTCCCTCTGTCATCCCTCTCTGCAGGAATGCTTTGAAAGTTACTGAAAAGTCAGAATTTGCCAGCTCAGAGTCAAATCCAACCTTCTTCGCCTGAACCAGATCCTAGGAGGAATAAAGGCTACAAAGGGCTGTGTCCAGAAACAGACTGAAAGGCAAAAAAAAAGAGACACCAAAGTCACAAGCAGAGACTGTGTTAACCAGAGTTAAACCTAGCCGGGGCTGATGAAAGTCACCTACACGCACTTGGATGACAAAACATGTAGGTGGTGGAGAAGAAACCAAAGGGGCACAGGGGGACAGGAAAACTATCAGGCTATCTTAGATTTTCTCAAAGACCATGGTTCTGCTCACCTTCCCATCCACTAGAGCCTCTCCCAGGGAAGGCGCCTACGCTGCAGGACAATGCACAGCCCAGAGACACCTTTACAAAAAGCAGCTTCATCGCTGAGAAGCATCACCCCACAGAGCACCAATCTAAGGAAGCATTTGCTTATTCTACAAACACCTAAGTGAGCCCGAGTCAGAGGCGCAAACCTCCACAGCAAGGCAGCACCTGAAACCTTCCATCAGAGATAAGACTGCTCCTCCTGAGGGCTTTTATCCCCGGCAGGGGGGACCCTGGCCAGGCGGAATTAACAGCAAAGCATTGGGCTGCTTTTTGCAGGATAAAGGTGCTCAGCTGGCTCCTATCAGGCAGCACTAGTCACGCTGCTCGCAGCAGAGGAAGCATCACTCCTGGCGCACCTGCGAATAGCACTTCCACAACGCGCAGCAGGCAGCTTTGCTGGGCTACCACACAGCTCATTTTGTGCTACTGCTGCTTGGAAAAAAAAATAAATAAAAAAAAAAAAGTAGCCAGAGGTGTTGGTGGGGGCTGAGCCTGCCTCTGAGCAGGCAAACCCCATCCTCAGGTATCTGTGAGCGGCTGTAACGCAGCCAGTTCGCAGGGAAGTCTGGAGTCCTTCTGAGCTCCTGGAATGGAAGGGAAAATATTCTGCGCTTTCTTCTCTTCTCCCTTGTATTCCCACCTTGGCAGTGGCCAGGTTTAACCCAGAACTACAATTTACTTCTAAAAAATCACGCTCTTGCGTTTGTTTTCTAGTAACCATTTCTTCACTAAGTAAAGCAAACCAATTAAACTTCTTAATGCAAGAAGGAATCAAATGAAAAATTGCATCACAAACATATTATTGATCCAGAGATGAGCAAAGGATGAAAGAGAGGAAATACCTCTCTGAGCCCGTGTGCGCGACACAGAAGTAAAAAAGGAGAAAACTAATAACTAATTGCTTTTAACTTTACAGTGAAGCTATGAAACTGACAATAAGAACTTTTTGCCTGAACCAGTTTTGTGCTGAGCTGTATGATTTTGTCACTTTTTATTTATATTTTCACTATGAAAGTTTTGTTGAAAGAAAACCACTAGAAAAATATGGTGAGGCTAGACTTCACAATAGATTACACTTTTACAGTATTTTAAAAACAAAGAGAGAGCAAAGTCACTCGTATCAGCTTTTCTCTACTCTCTCTTTATTCTTCCAGGCCTGTGTTGAGTAATAATTCTTGCCTTCTAAATCATGACATATTAAGGATGAAAAAGACTTCACATCCTCTTTTTTTCCCCTCCCTTTCTTTTTATTATTCCTTTTGAAAGATCTGGAAAAGGCTGAAATATCATCCAGGCCTCTATGAAGCCAATCAGCACAACGCTTATTAAGCACAACACAGAAGACGTGATCTATTTTTAATTAAGCCGTCTTTGAACAATGCAACGTAAGAAACCTGGCTTTTCAACTGCGAGGCAATCAGCGAATGGATGGTGAGTGAATTAAAAGTAAACAGGAGGAAGAATTCCAAATACAGGGAGGGCTCAGAGGGGATTTAAAAAGAAAAAAAGGAAAAAGTTTTCTCAAGGAAAGAAAAAAAGGAAGATTTTTCTTATAATTTTGAGGGTGCATTTCATTCCTTATTTTGACTCACTTTTCAAAGCCACATCAGGTTGTCTGTAGAAACAATTTGTTAGCAAATACATGGTTCTCCTCTGCCCGGAACATTAGAAACTGCAACATATATACAACACTTACTGATGTTTAAGTATCAATCAGATTGTGTATTATTTGAGCAGAGTATACATTCAAGTCCACTTTACACCGTTATGGAACAGACTAAACAAACCTGACCTCCGGGGTGACCCTCATAGGATCCCTAAAGATTGCAAATGTATAGTAGGCAGTCACCATGAGACATTTACAGCCTGGTAATGGCATGCAAATGACACTCTGTCTCTGTAACGCAGCCAAATTCTGGGGTTGTATATGAGAGTAATTTCCTGAAGAATTTGGGGAAAATGTGATACTTTTCCTTTTATGTATGAAATTCACAACATCTCGTCCTTTTGCTCCAGGACTACAGGGAAAGCACTGACAAACTTATCGCTGAGCCGTACTGTTCCCTGTAGCAGCACCTCTCCAAAACTCTCCCCTCCGTAAGCGGAGCAGGAATGTTTCCCCAGTATGTTTCCCCGAGCCCAGTTTTCACACCCCGGAAAACACGCTCGGCACCTCACCGAGCCTACGTCTGTGAAACATCCTCCTCCAGAGCCCAGCCTCAGGCTGGAGACGAGGGGAGATGCTCTGAATTGCCCTGTGGAGGATCCATTCTCCCTCTCCAACATTTATATAGGGTGCCAGGAAACTGGCTCTGGTTGGCTCCTTAAAATCAGTCCATGGGAATTCTACTCGTTCCCCTCAGGGCTGCCTTTTTTTTTTAACAGAATATATGCAGCGATAGAGACGGTTCCGCATGAGTGAAGCTGGTTAGTGGGTCTCATGCCAGCGCAATGGGTGAAGGCTTAGCTTTGGTTGCTCCATCACTGAGGATTAGGCCAATTTTCACAGCGGCAGCCGCACCTACACGTCACAGATGTAACTTCTTGTCCACACAGCTCGTATCTTTCTTGGCGCTCACAGTGCTGTAGCTGTGTTATTCCAGTTTTGCTTCAAGGCTTCCACCGCAGCTGTGTATACATTTGCCATAAATCAGCTTATCTGTTCCCACTGGAGCTCTTAGCAGAGGAAAAGAGACAGGGAGGGAAAGGTAAATGCATCTTCCACAAGCCTTTGTACTTCTATGTACAGTGGCTAGCGAAGGACTGGGATCATCCTGGCGTAACACAGAGGAACCCACTGGTGGTTCCACCCCAGCTTTGAGGGAACAACCCACTCGAGCCACACTGAGTAGCAGCTCCCAAAGGACAGCATGCCATGGCCACACTCCCTCACTCAGTTTTAACGAGAGCTCATGGATGGACATCTGTTTTAAGACATTCTCATGACCGCAAGGACTCAGGAGGACTTTTTTTTCTCTCAACGTGGCCGTAAGGCTTCCCCTGTCCACTGGGGACCTCCCTAACATTACTTGTGCTTTTAGCAAGTCACTGCTGTGTTGCCGCAGTCTGCTCCACGTGCAGGCACGTCACGGATTACTAAACCCAAACCCCCAAAAAAAGGGTACAGCAGCCCCACTTTTTTGCACCACTTCTCAAAGGGTGTATTTCGTGCTCCTATCATGCAATTTCTTTCACCTGACCTCCCCCGCTATGAGACACTGGTCGCTACCTGGAGACAGGACTGTGCAACTGGGACTTCACCAATGAATTATTTGGCCCAGCAGGTTAGGATCCCTCTGTTTGCAGTGACTGCATTAAAGGGAGACACTGGGAAACTCTGCCGAATGTAATAAAGCAGTGTTAATTTAGCGTATCTGCTGTGTGGAGCACTTAGGCAGGCACGGGGCTTAATTTGGAATGTTCATCTAGCTTCCTCAAGGTACCGCTGTTTAAGGTTAACCTGACACAAGGACTACACGAGGACTGCAGGCAGAAAAACTGCTGGGCTCCTATACTTTCCAACAAAATAAGACTGAGTGAGATTCTGTCGCCTTCAAGACCCGCTCTAGCCAGTTCTTCCTTTTCCCAATGCCCCCCTTTCTTCGTCTTCCCAGAATCACACTGTTGTTAAACGGTTTTCTTCCAATATATAACATTACAAACCTATGGGTATTTTCCTTTCCTCTGCAGTTCCAACCTCTTCTGGGGAATTAAGTTATGCGTACTGCATGAAAATAGGACCACAGGCTGGGCCTCTACAAGCTGCTAATTGAAAACCTTGTCAGAAGTAGGAGGAAGTGGCAAGAAACTTGGCAGGCCCTCACGCTTTTCATGCTGTACTTAGCTCTTGGTACTTATGAATGGCAGCTCTGCAGCGCTTTGCAGAGGTTTACAAGTTGTGCCAGTGCTGTCTCTGCAATTATAGAACAACATGTTCTTCTCTGCGAGCTGAAAAAAAAGCAAAGAGCGGTTATATCCAGAAAGCCACATCCTGCCTTTTTCATCCAGGTAACGCTGCCGCTGAAATGAAAGTGAAGAAGACAGAAGACAAGACCCCACATCAAACGTATTAGACATGCACGGCTATCCGCTACAGAAAAAGCTGCTGAGGCAACGTTATTCTTCGGGGAAAAAAAAATAAAAATCCGTGTGCGTGATTCCTGGCAAAGATGATCTCAGGCTGTAGTAGGTAAGAAAGCAAAAGAGGGCACAGGGAAGATGTCTTGGACCTGATCCTCCAGTTCTCAGTTGAATCCTGCTTCAAAACACCAACTCACACGGGAGCTGAAGAATCCAGCCCCATTAAAAATTACTACAAATTACCTGGTATGAAATGCTTACATTATGAAAACAGGGATGATTTTGCATCTGTTAATGAGGATAATGACTAATATATTCAGGCAGCAGACGTGACAGCTGTCTGTATGTTTTTAGGGGCATGTATTTTTAGATGCCATTTACCTCCAAACATATTAACTACTACATTCTTCCAAAGTGCTTCAAACTGCCGAAGCTTAAGAATGCAGGTTAAATTTCTTTCTGCTTCTGCATCACTCCGTTACATCACTCTGCCTCATTATTTGCAAGCTCTCACATAAATCTGCCCCTCAGATCCTCAGCTAAGCGCTATGGTAAAGGGAAATGGCTAATGCCAATGTGAAACAAAACAAATTTGAAATCACAGTATACAGAAACAATGCTTAAAGACAATCGCACTGCCTGCTGCTCCATTTTAACTAGTTTAATCGCTTGCTGACCAAGCAGGGCTTATAACTGTTAAGGAATATATGTTTGTACTTTTCTCCTATTTTTCAAAACCAAAGATTTGCAAGACGAACTCCAATTTTAAGACAAAAGTCACCCCATTAAATCTTAACAGATGTTTCTCAAGTTTAGAAGATTAAGAAAGATTTCAGCATCAAAAATCAAAGAAAATATTCTATGACCTTAAAAAAGGATAAATCGCAAAGCTCTAAACAAACCAAAAGTCCACTTTGACAGCTGCATCTGACTGAATTGATGAGGTGCTATTGATGTTTGGATTAAACTATGCCTCTGTGATCAAGTACTCAAACATGGGATAAAAGAGGAATATATTCTTTAATCCCACCAACTAATTTTGTGTAGGCAGCAGTTGCAGAAAGCAGTGGTTACAGAACAAACGTTGGAAGTGGCTTCACTTTGGCTTATTGACAAAGCTATTTTTATTTCATTAATTCACCAAGTATACTATCAGCGTTTAAACTAACACGGGGAAATCTATATCAGGCACAGTATTCTCCACAAACAAATCACTGAAAATTTCAAAGTCATTAAAGGTAGAATCAATAGGATATGATTCTGAAGGGCTGGGAAGATGCAGTGCTAAAGTGTAATAGAAAAATTAGATATTGATTTTTTTATATAATCTTGATAACCAGAGTAAACAACACAGGAGATTCCAGTTCTGGTTTTACAGCACCTCTTCTCCAAAAAGGGAAAGGGTTAAGAGACAGTTAAGTCACTTGTTAATTACTGTCTCCATCTATCACACTGCAACCCTAGAAACGTGCCACCTCTAGGAGAAGACTACATTACACGTGCTGTCCAAAACTCCTAGCGAGGGAGGAACTGAAGCAAAGCTATGCTCTAGATGCTACATTAGTAGGAATCCAGACGGGAGAAACTCTGAACTTAAAAACTAGCCAGCTGGACACCTGGATCCTCATCAGAATACAACTGGGAAAGGGCTTTGGAGTAAATGAGAATCCGACCCGTAATGTTTAAAGAGCGGCACTGTGTCCACTGCTGTGTGCTGGGATACCTCCCGGTGTTCAGACCCACCGTGAGAAGGATTCTGTATGAAGGGATGGGAAAGATTCTGTCTACTTGCAGGAAGCCCAGTCCCAGGCTGACACCGCGTTGCACTATGGACTGTCAGCATATGAAGCCCTGCATCCTGAGTAAACAGCTGGGCACATCATTTTCTGAAGTAGAAAGTCCAGCGTTGAAAAAAAATAGACTCTCGGGACATAGGGATCCCAGATCTGCAGAACAAAGGGCAAACTCACATGTAGTAAATTTGTATTCCAAATAAAGCTTCCCTGCTCATGCACACAAAACAACACTCAAACATTTTTTTCACTTGAGGCGCTCAAGAATGTGATTCCGAAGTAATTTACTGGAGAATGATGTCATTTTAGAGGAATACCTCCCATCAGTAAATATTTACCGTGACCATCCTTTCCCTAAAATAAAGGGGAAAAGTGTATCCTGAAGAGATCAAAGGATACAGTAAAGGTACGCCACCAGCCACAGAGCAGACTCTGTGATGGGGTGGTGAATCCACTGAAGCTCGTGGCAAACTTCTCATTGGTTTCAAAAAGGCTAGGACTTCACCTCTAATTCTTGACTCATCTGCCTCTTTTTGTTACTTCTGTTTCACTTAACAGCTGCTCTTTCCATACAGGTAAGGAACGCCTACTTTCCGATCCAGAAGTGCACGCACTATTCTTTTACTGTGCATGCATAAGAAGAAGAAAGCTTTATAATTCTGAGAACTGCTTCTGAGAAGAGCCAGGCGCTCCCAAACTGAACTGAACTAACCCGTACATTTTGCATGATTAGGCCCAAATAAAGCAAAAGCAGCGGCCTTGCAATCAAGAAAGGTGGCAAAAGGGACAAATGATACCACGAACCATAAAAGAGAATAATGAAAAGTATGGATGGTCTCTTCACCTGACTTAGAAACCTAAAAAAGGTATATCCTCACCCTTGGGGTAGTCTAGGCTCTTCATCATTTCTCCAAGCACAGTTATGCGCACATTTTGAGGAAGAGGCTGGGTGTAAAAAGAACTTTATGTTGCAATCAGTTCAGTCTCTCTTTACAGTCACTTCTTTAAGGCTGCAAAACCACACAATAATATGACTGGAAAACATCAGATGAGAAAACGTATGTGGTAGTATGTCCGTGTATTAATGGTTATTTATATAAAAGTATTGTGCTTCTATGTTGTAGGAGAATACATAGAATATTGACAAAACGTTTGAGCCTGTTGCTGGTTTGGGGTTGTTTTTTTTTAGCTGGATAAAATAAATCTTTGCATTTTTTTTCCAAACTCTTTTTAACTCACAAATAGATCTTCTTACGCTTCCATAACCATAAATATGAAACCAAGCAACACCACTGGTTATGATTTATATAGCTGGTCTGTGACTATTATGCAAAGACAGGTTTTACCATTACAATTATACTTATGTAATCCTGACAGTTTTCTTTGTGTTGCTAGGGAATTCTGTAAACAAACCAAATAAAACCACAGAGTACTTCAATAGCGGTGACAAAATTTCGTAGCCACAATACTGAGAATATGGTCTAATTATTCTATAAACACACTTTGATTTGTTTACTTCAGTGTCAAATTAACTTCAAATATGTAACAACAGTCACTGATTTGATATGGTATACAATACTGCCAGTGACTGCTTTCATTGTAGTGTGTGTAAATCTATCTCTTTTCAAAATGGGTTCGTTTCTGAAAGCGTCTCTGCCGTACATTGTGAATACTAAACAGGGAAACACATATGCAACTTATTTAAAAGAAAATTATTTCCAATGAATTCTGCTATGATCCAGCATTTTTCGGCTCCATTTTATTTTTCCTTTTGCACAGTGGAAGGAATAATTTTTAGGAAGATTAATAACTCGTGATTTAGGGAAACAAATTATAATCTCACTGGGGAAAAATGAGCCAAACTAACCTCATCTCCATCCATGCAGTTGCCCTGAATCGATAGATTGTGCTACTTTAAAAGAAAGACAGAACTCTGACCCTTTTAGCCAATATATAAAACTGGGATAAAATCAAATTTTTTGAGCAGTTGCAAAGAACACCAATCCTGGAGAGATGCAGTGAAGAAACAAATGATTCCACTGTGTTTTTCATTTCATACTGTATTTAACTGAACTGCAATCTAGGAAAAACATCAATGGCTTACAAAAAGATTTTGCTGTGGGATTTGCACTCTTTTTTCGGGAGCTCTTTTCTGGGGAGCAGTACGGGGGTTGCTGCAGACCATGACCATCAGTGGTGGCAAGTAACAAATTCAGCAATGGCAGCCGCTGCCTCCGCACAAATGACTTTGAAGTGGTTTGTGATATGCACGCCACAGCTTGGAAACCCCTGGCTTGGATCATAAAGTGCCTTTCACAGAGAAGGATCTCCAAATGGTTTACAAGCTGCAAACGCTATAGACAGGTCAGAAGCCCACCCACTGAAACAAGGCCAGCCAGGGACAGAATGAGGCCGCCAAATGGCATCTGTAAAACTAAGATAATTATGCAGAAAAAAAGAAAGAACATTAGTCCCGTATTCTGCCAGTGACAGCTGTTTCTGCTCGTTTGCCCACATAGTATTGGGAGGGGTGACAATATCCAGTGGACAAATTTCGCTTTCAGCAAACAAGGAGTTAATGGCTCGCTCACCAGAGCCATGTGTATAAAGCAGAGAAAAGAAGGCAGGAGCGGACCTGTCCCAGAAACCAGAAGGTGAAAGAACAGAGGGTGGAAGTAAGGGCAGGTAGCCTGGGAGGAATACAGAGAAATTGTCCGAGCAGCCAGGGATGAGGTTAGGAAAGCTAAAGCCCAGATAGAGTTAAATCTGGCCAGGGACATTAAGGGCAACAAGAAAAGCTTCTACAGGTACGTCAGTGATAGAAGGAAGACTAGGGGAAATGCGGGCCCTCTCCGGAAGGAAAGGGGAGACCTGGTTACCCAGGATATGGAGAAGGCTGAGGTATTCAATGACCTTTTTGCTTCGGTCTTCACCGGCAAGTGCTCTAGCCACACCGCCCAAGTCACAGAAGGCAAAGGCAGGGCCTGGGAGAATGAGGTACTGCCCACTGTAGGAGAAGATCAGGTTCAAGACCACCTGAGGAACCTGAAGGTGCACAGATCAATTGGACCTGATGAGATGCATCCGCAGGTCCTGAAGGAACTGGCAGATGAAGTTGCTAAGCCACTATCCATCATACTTGAGAAGTTGTGGCAGGCCGGTGAAGTTCCCACTGACTGGAAAAAGGGAAGAATAACCCCCATTTTTAAAAAGGGAAAAAAGGAAGACCCAGGGAACTACAGGCCGGTCAGTCTCACCTCTGTGCCTGGCAAGATCATGAAGCAGATCTTCCTGGAAACTATGCTAAGGCATTTGGAAAGGAAGGAGGTGATTGGTGACAGTTAACATGGCTTCACTAAGGGCAAGTCATACCTGACAAATTTGGTGGCCTTCTACAACAGCATTACAGTGTTGGTAGATAAGGGGAGAGCAACAGACGTCATCTACCTGGACTTGTGCAAAGCATTTGAGACTATCCGATGCACAACATCCTGGTCTCTAAATTGGAGAGACAGGGATTTGATGGACGGACCACGCGGTGGATGAGGAATTGGCTGGACGGCCACACTCAAAGAGTTTGCAGTCAATGGCTCAATGTCCAAGTGGAGACCAGTGACGAGTGGTATTCTTCAGGGGTCAGTGCTGGGACTGGTGCTGTTTAACATCTTTGTTGGCAACATGGACAGGGGGATCAAGTGCATCCTCAGCAGGTTTGCCAATGACACCAAGCTGTGTGGAGTGGTCAACACCCTGGCGGGAAGGGATGCCATCCAGAGGGACCTGGACAGGCTGGAGAGGTGGGGCTGTGCAAACCTCATGAAGTTCAATAAGGCCAAGTGCAACATCCTGCACATGGGTTGGGGCAATCCCAAGCACAAATACAGGCTGGGTGGAGAATGGATGGAGAGCAGCCCTGAGGAGAAGGACTTGGGGGTGTTGGTGGATGAGAAGCTCAACATGAGCCGGCAACGTGCACTGGCAGCCCAGAAAGCCACCCCTATCCCAGGCTGCATCCCCAGCAGCGTGGCCAGCAGGGCAAGGGAGGGGATTCTGCCCCTCTGCTCCACTCTCTTGAGACCCCACCTCAAGTACTGCATCCAGCTCTGGGGCCCTCAACATAAGAAGGACACAGACATCCCTTTAACTCCCTGACACGTGGCTTTTCTTCCATGGAGGGTGTAACTGCATCCCAACCTGTTTATGTGAGCTGTCTGCTGTGACAAAGAGCAAAACATTTCTGTTGCAACAACTGAAATGTCAAAATAATGCAGAAAAACACTGGAAGTTTTGGGGATCCTGCAGGCATTTCACCTACCTCACCTTGTAAGGGAACCTCCCGGGGGTTTCTCAGAATAAAGAAGGCAGAAGACTGTCATCTCAGCAATATTTAGAGATGGACGGAACAACCTCCTATAAGTGATTCAGGAAAACAAAGCTGACTGTACAGCTGATGACAGTACTGGACTGGCATCCTTTCTGGCATGAAAAGTGATAATAAATAAATGGATTCTAGGGTAAAACAATTGTAGAGACAAGATGTGTAACAGCCACATAAAGAAGTGTTGTATTTCCTCTGGGACGTAAAAAACAGCTCAATAAAAGCTCCCTATTTACTTTTATCCTCGAAGATTGTTGAAGAAATAAATTGAGGAAATGGACTAGAAAAAGGCAGGGGATCTGCCACTGCACAGGGTCAGCCCCCCAGCACATACCCACAGCAGTACTGCTTAGCTTCCTTCAGCCCTCTGGTCTCCACCTAAACACGTGCTGAACCGCCTCGCTCCTGTTCTGCTACGGGACACCTAAGGAAGCTTTGACTTCACAGAGATCCCAGGGACTGGGTACTGCGGAAAGCACTTGGTCCCAGGACGCTTACGTGTATGCAGTATAACCATCAGCAAGACTCCACAGCGGACTCCCAGCAGTGCACCTAAACGGTACCGAGCAGAGACACAAGGACTCATGCCCTTTAAAGGACTAAAATCTCCAGGAAGAAAATACTGGATTTACCGTCACTAAGCCAAAACAATCTAGGGACTCATGGAGAGCTTATAGTTTTAATACTTGTGAGGTAGAAATTGCAGAAATTAACAATGAAGTTGTGGAAATTAGAGGCTATTATTACAAAGCCTCTATTTAAGGGATAATGTTCTTGGCAGAGAAATATACGAGGCAATAAATTGCATTAGTAGGTGATTATATTCCCAAAGCAAAAACTGCAGTGATGGCTGAATAAGTAACCACAAACACCATTATACAACAAAGGAAAGGACAAAAGCCATGACATCAAGCCTCTTAAAAATATTTCATACACACACATTATTTTCTTCCATTATTAGTTCATTTAAGAGTCTTGCGCTTCATCCTTCTTAGTGTTTCCATATTTAACCAAGTAGTACAGACGTGGTCTAAAGGAATCAATTCAGAGGTGGGCCATGGACACCTGACCCACCTGATACCCATTGGTAAGGATATACAGATGGTTTGTACATCAAGCTCATGGGTAGGGAAACATTTTCAGCTTCTCGGAGGCCCTCCAGTATAGTTCTGCACTACCACAAGCACAAGAGTATAGTAAGAAACCAAGGGGAAATGACCACCTTGCCAGAAATGCAAAAATCCACTTCTCCCCACTCTTAGCTCTCCAAAAAAAACCCCACTCCTCCCTCCCACTTATTCAGGGTGAATTTCATCCGAAGGAAATAACTCTTCCAGTTAACGGAAGCAAAGCAAGCTACGAAATACAGCAAGGGCTGTTATCTTCATTTTTGCTGTACTTTGTATTTTGCAGCTTGGGGCTCTGATGGCTCTTCAGCGATTCCAAGGCTGGTAACAAGGATTCCCTTTTTTCCCCTCATTATGTATGGCTGAAAAATTGTAACTGTTTCACCAGCTATGAGCCTCACTGCCGTAATTCCTGCCTCCGTCACGTCACTGTAAGCTTGCTTTATGTGTAGGGAGCATGCACCAACCCCAGGCTACACTTAAAACTCACTCGGAAATGGGAGCAGAATGCAACACGCCATCGTTATGCACAAGTTCCCAAGAAAATGATTCCTCTTCCACAATTTGCACTGACTGCCAGTAAGTTTCCATGAGGAGGAGGTGTAACGGAGCTGATTTTGCCCTATCAATGCTGCTTAGCTTGCTGTCCATCTACCTGGCTATTAATCCCTTTCCAGAAAAGAAGGGGCTGCGGGAGCCTCTGGAAAGACCAGTTTCAAGCTCAGGAAGACCAAGTTCTCTGGCCAGCTTCTACAGGCAATAGAGGGAGACCGATTTCTCCAACGAACTAGTGAAAACTGTTATTTTCTGAAGTCAGGTGCCTGGAATGAGGATCTATCCCTGTCTGCAGAGCTGGGGTTCCCTACACTAGGGCTACCCTCTGTGAACACACTTCCCGCTCCAAAACAGTGGCGAGGTTCTGTGCAGAAAACTTCCCCGGCTCTACCATTAACCCCTCTCTAGCTCATTTAATGAGTTTGTGAGACCACTCCAAAGTGTCTCTTTCCTGGTATGGTTGCATGGATGCCAAGAGTGACGGGCAGAGGTGCTGGGGCTCTGGCACTTTTTACATCAGCTGGCTTGGCCAAGGGGAGACCTGTCAGATCTGTCATAAAGAGACCTTCAGACTCAGCTTTTCAAGAAGATCGAGAGCTGAAACCCCTGCTTCAACACCAACTGCAGGGACAGCAGAAATAGGCTGCATCACGTCATGTGGCTACCTGTACCAACTAAGGGCAGGACTTGAGGGGGTAGACATTCCTCTTCATACTCATGAGGCAGGATCTTCAGATTTCTGGGCTGTAGGTGACCTGAAACGTCTGTTAGAGTGCCATTTAGTTAGAGCGCAACAAGTTTTAAAGGGCCTGATTCTGCAGTCTTATTGATTCTGCTGTAACCATTCTGGTATTTGCACTCCTTACTTTTGAAAATGTGGCCTTCAAAAGCCTAATTTTTCACCTTTCCTTTATCAGGTTGATTTCTGATTTCCGAAGGTGGAACAGAAACAACATTGTCCTTCTCTTAGCAGACCAGAATTCTCCTCTGTACCCAAGCACCCCACAGTACCTGTTGCACAAGAACAACAGGCTCTGCTGTTAGCTTGGGCTTCGTAGCTCCTGCTGGTACCTCCAAAAACTCTACACCAAAGCAGCAAAGCAATTGCTCCAAAAGATAAATTGAAACTTTACCATCTGTTCCTCTGGGGGCCTTCCATTCTTTGACCGTTCTACTTATCAAAGGACCAACATTAATCCATTAAACTCCCCCTGCCATGGACAGGAAATCCCCATACAAGGCAGCTGTCCAGGAGGGATGAGGACTTGTTAGAGGTTGGAACTGAAGTTCTGGAGATCAACATTTATTTCCTCACACTGCACAGATTTCCCGTGCATTCTTAGGCCAGTCACTTGATCTCTCTGTGACCTGGGTCTATGTCTGTTACAGTCAGCTCCACATCACTATATTCTTCCACCATGCCTCATTTCAGATTGCTAGGGGTGGGGAGCGCAGGGATCAGCAGGTTTTTCATGACAGCACAACCCAGCACAAACTCTTCCCAGTCTGCAGCAAGCACCCTCTTCCAGAGCTGGCTGTGCCATCTGGGGACATTCTCATCACCCGGTGTCTGTTACTCACTTGTCTGAAGTGAGTCCCACCTGTATACACCCGCTGGCAAAAAGGCTCACTGTGAAAGCTCTCCCCAAATCTGCATCCAGCAAAGTCAAATTGCTCAGCTCAAATCATCTGTTTAAGCTGGCGTTGGTCATTTTGTCTTCCAGTAACTACCAGTGGCTGTGTCTGAGCCTTGCCTTCCCGTTCCACTGTGAGCTTGAAACAACTATACCCATCTCTGCTCTCCTTCTCTCTTTTCCTAATATAATACACAATTTCTCATATCTGCCACCAAACCCACCTTGCCTCTAAACCCCACCCCACACAAACACATACACATTCAGCCTACCCTGCTTGTCAGCTCTCTCAGTCCAACAGCACTCCAAGCCTGAAAACACCTCCGTGAACCAAGCTTCAAACATTCACCTCACTAGCCCTTTGCCATCCAAGGAGCTCCTGGGTACAAACAGCCATGAAACTCTCCTGGGCAGGAAAGGAGGAAAGACATTAACCGCAAACTCCTTCCCCAAGGTATTTTGTGTGTATCCTCAAGGGATGACATCACCTTGCCTGAAAGCGCCCCCCTCGCACACTTTCAGAGAAGCCTGATTTATTTTTAACCATCATTTGCTAACCCAATAATCAATAAACTGGTCATTGGTTAGCAATCCCGGTTTAAACCAACCCATCTGACTTTTCCTTTAACGGATTAGGGACAATGCACATGATCCCTTTCTCAGGCAGAGTTATAACACTGGGAAAAACATCTGGATTGTTTTCAGCTCTCACAGCTGCTAGCAAAGCCTCGGACATGACTGCAGCAGTATTAAGTGAGCAACCCTCTCGCTACAGGGGCCGGAGTTGGTCCCTTTGCCATAAGCACGCATTTTTACCTACGAATAGGTTTCCAGGCCTTAACATCTGAATCAGATGTGCCTCCGTTACCCGAGAACTGAAAAGAAGCAAAGCCACATCCAGAGCAGACCTGCTCAGAAGAACACCTACAGAACTACCTGAAAACAATATAAGGCTTTAGAACGAATTTCACATTTTTTTCTTTATATTTCCTACTTATCATAAGAGCCTACAAAAAGGAGTATGTCCTTGTGAATAATTCTAACTGAAGATTTTTCTTGCCTGTCTTTTTTAGCAACCAACACAAGGACAATCGTAACTTTTTTCCAAAGCCTTTTTTATTTTGCCCTCAGTGGAGTCCCTTCTCTCTATCTCCTCACACTTCTACATGTGTAAGAAAAATACCAGCTGCATTGCCAGCGATGCTACCAGGGCTATGTGCAAGAACCAAAGTCCGGGGATTTCTAGAACACGCAGACACTTCATGGAGTGCTGCAAACCCTTAGTGAAGGCTTTGGATTTGTGTCTATTGGCTATAAGCAAACACATTTTTTCTGGATTCCTCTGTGCTCACAGAGGCCTTCTGCCACTCACTTTTCCATGTGAGCTGACCAAACTGGCTTTCACGCATATACTGCACCAGGTTACACCTCTGCTGAAAGTCACCCCAAGGAAAAATAAATTAGTAGATATCACAGTTCTTTCCGTCCTTTGTTTCCTAAGACCAGATACATTTAGGACACAGAATAAGCAGAAAAAAAAAGGAGTGGAAACATCTTTAAAATATGAACCCTCCTACCACGGTAATGAAGTTTCTGTGTCTTCCTCCTCACTTCACTCTGACCTCTTCTACCTTAAACAGCACACTCCATTGCTGCCAATAGACTGGGCAGTAACACACCTTCCAAATCAGCTGGTGCCAGCTGATGGGGCAAATAAAAGATCTAAAAAACACCCAGTATATTGAAGCACACCGAGAGGTGTTGGGAGAACTGCTGCAAATGATTGTCCTGAGGTTCAGAGAGGAAAAAAGCCCACTACCACAAGTAGCAGGTAAGGATTTCTATTTCTGCACCTTCAGTACAGCAATTTGTAGCTGACAGGATCTGACAAGCATCCCACTAGAAAAAAATTACTTCCCCAGATGAGCTTCAAACCCATGGGATCATCAAGGCAGAGGGTGGGGAGAAGTGTGTGGGGGCAGGGGGACAGCAAGAAGTTCTCTGCACACTGAAGTGCAGTCAGATGCAATAAATATCATCAGCAACTGTGCACTGACAAACCATCCTGCCAAGGTCTGCAGCTGAGACAAAACAGGGATTCAAGTATGTTATTAACTCAGCATATTCTTAATTTCTGCAAGAGCATTGTGGGCTGTCCTGTTCCATTGCCGATGTACCCTGGGCATACAGCAGTGCTACCAGATCCTTCCATCGGTGCAAACTGAGATCTGGTGCAAAACTGAGATCCTGATCTCCCTCTAACAGGAGGAAAAAAGTCTTTTCAGATCAAAAAGATCCTGACTCAGTTCTGGCCAGGTAACTTTCCAGAATTTCCCCACGATCTTTTTCTTCCATGTCTGCTCCTGTGTGGGAATCAAAGCTCAAGAAGGTGAGGTCCTCATAGCCAAGGGTGAGGAAAGTGGTCATTCAATAGTAAGGAAGGCAGAACACAAAGGACAATTGGGAAACTATGGTGGATACACACTAATGAAAGGCGCCCAAGAACCCTGCGGCTGAGATGATTTATTGATGGCTCATACAAGGATCACAGAACTACCCGTAACACTACAAAACTATCCATAATGCCCAAGGAACTGCTTGTACCATCTTGGGCTGCAGCAGAGAAGCACCTCCCTGAGCGCTCCTGTGGATCCAGGCGAATTCAGATTGGCTTTCCCCACCAGACTCTGTAGTAAATTGAAGCTACCAAAAAATCTGAAGTGCATGGAAAATAACTAACTTCTCCGAGACGCCCGCTCTTCTGACAAACTTTCTTGCCACGGCCTAAGTGAAAGACAAACAAGGCTGGTCTCAGTTTAAGAGATGGAAGCCAGTAGCTAAGCAAACTGTTCAGTAAACTTCACTGGAAATTAAATGGGCCAGGATCCCAGATTCAGCTATAAAATGGACCCAACGGGTTGTGCCACTATCTGAAAAGGAAGATGCTGTATCTGCCTGTAAAGTGATAGCTTCTCCTTAGTTGGGTTTAGGGGTCTGCAAGGCAGAAGGGAGGCAGGATCCTGTTCCTCTATTGCATGGCAGGGAACAGCATTCCATATTCAGTTCAGGAGCAACTTTTCAGCTGTAGAGCATTTCAGCTCTGCCTGAGGAGACACAGAGATAGGAAGCCAAGCACCAAGCACAGGAGGAACAGAAACTGACCTTCCCAGAAAATCCTGTTATGCGTTGCTGTTAGAAGAAGCTTCAGACAAAGAGCTGACCTTTTGGGTAGCCTATGTCAGTTCTCAGGCTCAATGAATCATTGAGTCACTACTACTACCCAGTCACTATTAAATCTCTCTACATCCAATTCAACAACGAATCGCGAAAACGTTACATAGCACATTCAAAGTCAAATACCCTCAAGCTACCTCGGAGGGGGACAACAGCACAGAAAAAGGTGTTGATTAATTCCAGTTTCCTAAGCTATAGGGGGAACCCATCTTTCTCCTACGCCCTCCCTTTCTGGCTGTATATCGCACACGAACTCTGTCTTTTGGAACAGAGGCTACAGAAAAGGACTCCTGGTATCGTCTCCTTCAAAGGCTTGGTGGGAAATATAATCCAGAGTATGACAGCAGAGAAGGAAGGAGATAAATGGGCAGAAGCAAAATAGCAGGTAAGGAGTGGGGAGAAAATGCGAGGAAAACTCTTTCTGTCACAGAACAGTTACAAGGAAGAAGCAGCCCAATTTAAATACTCTTCTATGGCTGCATTTGCATGGATGCCTTCAAGGTAGATAGGGAAATATCAAAAAAAGGTTTCTCAGAGGTGCGCTACCTCTTTTTAAATGGTTCCTTAATAGACAGTGGATGTGTAAGAGGAGTTGGCTCAGCTGCCGACAGTAGAAACATTAACGGTTTTGCAACACAGTAAAACACACAAGGAGCTGAAAGCAAGTTGGAAGACAGAAACCAAATTTTGGGTCAGAAAATAAAAGGGCCTCTGTACCTGGCAGGAAGAAGGCAGCATTAAGCTCAGCCAGGAGCTCAGGAACACCACGAGAGAGCCCATGCTAGAAACGGGCTGTTTTGCTGCTGAAATTCTCTCAGTTGTGAGTCTACCTGCCGACTCTGCAAACACATTAATAAAAGCAGACCGAGACAATTTAATAAGCTCACTCCTGCTGCCAATTCCTTTTCCTCCTTTAAAAGAAATAACCCATCCCTCTGGTTCCAGTCTGCTAACCATCTGGCATAAAGCCCAAGTGGGGCTCGGCTCTCTAGCCCTGAAAGGCAAGAGGTGAAATCCAGTCCTCGTTTAATACCAACAGTGTAAAGCCAATTTAAAAGTCTTTAAAAATCTATCTTTGATCGAAAGGAAGATGTTGTTTAATTGAAAAGTCTCCTTTTCTGGAACAGCTGGATTTTCCTCAAGCTGCAGCCACTTCAAAAGGATTCCCAGTAATGTCAGAGCTTCTTAGGTTTAAACTGTCAGCATCGGAAGGGCTGCTACAGGCTTTCGTCCCCTGCAGGTTCCTAAAGACCTCCAGTGTATAAAGATCCATTTTAAATAATATAAATGCTTTAAAAATACCAAAGGGAGGGAAAAGGCTAAGAAAAAAATTCCTTCCAAATATAAAGTTATCATAGTTTCTGCAGAGAACAGATTTCTGCAGCAGTTGGGTATTTTTTCAATAATAATCCTTTTGCTTCTTGTTCCTTAATTTGCAT
The DNA here is from genome assembly GCA_013398815.1 of Ibidorhyncha struthersii. Classification (NCBI taxonomy): domain Eukaryota; kingdom Metazoa; phylum Chordata; class Aves; order Charadriiformes; family Charadriidae; genus Ibidorhyncha; species Ibidorhyncha struthersii. The sequence continues at coordinate 376,563 of VZSZ01003435.1, forward strand.
AACATGTAAACAGTAATGAGGTACCCATTGCTGTATACACACAAAAACATGTTTTGGAATTGCTGCTTTACTTCAAATGCATTGAATTTAAATGCAGATGGAAAATGCACTTAGGCAGGCATTATTATTCAATAAAGTGTGCCCTGTCATGTCTCATCATGCTTGACTAAAACTTTGTAACTCTGGCATAGCTGGCATAAAAATAGGGATGTGCCAGCATCTGGATGGAGACATAACACTCTCCTCCAGAGAGAGCAGACAGCAGCTTAACAAAATTGATGTCATACCCAAACTCCACTGAGCCCTCAAAATAAGACAGACTGGCTTTTTTAAAATTTCAGAACTACCCTCCACACCTCAACTTTCACGACCTACGTGAGGATTTATCATTTCTGTATATATAGATTTAAATTCCTAGCACACATTCTTTATAGATCAGCAAGAACCATTGGCAATTGGCTTTAAAAACAATTCTTCCACACAGACAATGCTGCGGTCTGTTCAAAATTAAAGTATATGAGCAGAGACTCACCTGTATTCTCTAATCCATAGCCTGCTCATGTTTAAGGACAAAAGATTTGAGAGCATTTCACTGTTGGTCTGGGGAGAGCTGTGCTCTAGAGTCTGCAAAACGTCAGGCATGATCAGTCCCCCTGTTCCCTCAGGGGTCTGCGTGGACTCACACAGACCATACTCAGCTGACCTGGATTCTGCTACATCTCCATGCCTTGCTTTTCCTGCACGTGGACTCTAAGAGACTTTCCATCCAGCTGCTCAGGTAAGCTTTGGGACTTTCCCTCCCTGGACTTACATCTTCAGGGTGAGGTCCTCTGTGAATCTCACTCTCGTGTTTCTTTGTGCTTAAATTCCTCCCTTGCACAACGAGAACCGCAGGACTTCAAAGGGTATTTGTGAGGGCAAACAGGGCTGCTCAGAGACTGCAGGAATGGAAGTCATAAAGTGGGACACTGCAAAACACGTGACAGGAAAATCTTCTAAAACATATGCACATGTTTAATAACAACTGATTTTTGGGTTCCCCATGCACGAGGACCCGTAAGGAATCTTCTGTCGTGTCACATTGTATTAGTCATAGTCATACCAGTGTATTCCCTTTACAGCGACTGGGGTGGCTGGTTTTCTGAACACTCATGTTTGCCATCAGTAAATTTGGGAGTGAGGGACAAAGGGTTAGATTAGGACAATTAGAAGCTTGTTCCATTACCAATTACTTATATTGCTAAGCTATCCCTGGTGTAATTCTATTAAATTTTTGGAGTTGCAACAGGGACAAATTTGGCTCAATGTGCTTAAATATTTGTTTGTATTTGATGCTCGTGGCTGTATTTATATCCAAAGCAATATGTCTCTTATTACAAACATAAGTCTTTGTTATGGCATAAGCCCTGAATGCATAGGACATTTAGCCCATAAAAATAACCAAGGTCTGATCCAGTCTCCATTGAAATCATCTACAAAACTCCCATAATTTCTAATGGGAACAGAATCAGGCCCCAGCTTCTCTGCCCTTAGAGGGGAGAGTTGCATTAAGAGTTAGTGGTAATATCCCCATATTGATGAGTCACTCACTTTGCAGTACATAACATTTTATGAAGTAGAGAACCACTTTCCCTAAGCAATTACAATTTTGAGACAGGATCTCAGACACTGGCAAGTTCCTTTGTTGCACAGCCCACTCTTGTGTGGCGCTACAGCCATTCTTAACGTGCCTCCCTGGTTGTTTGCCAGGGTAAATAATTTGTAGAATGTGGTTTCTGTGATAAGAAGAGATCCCAGCTGGATACTAAAGTGTGGGTTAAGATTTCAACGAGTGAGGGTTTCCCTTACACTTCTCACCCCATTTCTTCAGGTTCTTGATTAGGGGCCTGTCAGTAAGAACAAGAACGTCCACCTCTGAAGCGTATTAGTTCTACCAAAAGGAGTCCCCTTTAATCCTTGTCCGGTATTGAGTGTGAACAACAGAGGCTCATCACATATGTAATAACATGAGCAAGCACAACTACTCGAGAAATCTTTAAAAACCTCTGCGCATTACCTCAGCGCAGACAGAAATGTAGACATTCTTTCCACCACGTTTTGGGAAATATTGCAGACCACTAGCAAAATCCTCGCATCTCTCCAGCAAGACTGCTGAGATCTAACGTGAGCTCTGCCCACAGGAACAATGGGCTGCACTAAGAGCATTGCAACGACTGAGATTGACTGCTCCGTCAGAGGGAAAAAGTCTGTATTGGTATCAATTGCTCAGCTTTGGTCAGTGAAATAGGAAGATTTAATTATTTGGGATGAAGCCTCCAAACCACACCTCTGTATTGAGAAAGAGAAAAGATGTCTAAATGGACAGGGCATCAAACGGCCATTTGGTAGACTGGGCCAGGGGGTGGCTGTGTTCAACTCAGAAAAATTTTAGGGTACTCAGGCAAAGCATTACCTTGGCCACTTGCTCTCTCTAGTGGCCAGTATGGAGAATAACCTAAGCCTTCAACAGCACGTACGAGGTTTCAAACGTTACTAAAGAAGAAACACTTAGGAAAGAAAGACAAACTACAAGCTATACACGGAGATCATTTAACACTTGATCTGCCACTCTGAGCTTAGTCATCTCACCATCACGCTGAGGAGAATGTAGGAGACAGGACTGAAATAGCTGATTTTCCTCTAACAAACCTCCTTGAGCTGCTAACGGAACTCGCTGCTTCAGTTTTCAACATGGTCAAAGTGTCCTTGAGGCACACTGTTAATGCACAGAGTGACTTTAGATGGGGGAGAGGTATGATTCAAACAGTGAAGAGCCAAGTTCTGGTTAGCTTCTACATGGTATGTTATAATAGGGAATAGAATCTGCTCAAAGTCCAAGAGCGGCAAAAATGATGCTCCTAGAAATTAGATTGCTATGGGCTCTGCAAAACTATCCAATTCTTTTTTGAAAGGTAAACGCAATCATTATAACCCAAGATAGCCTTATCAGTCGGGCTTTCCGAACCAAAGTGTATCTGCTTCCTCCTCCACTGTAGCTTCTGCTCTTACAAGCTTCGGGTTGCCCAGCAGCACTGTAAATCCACTTCTAACATTTCCCAAGGAAGGGCTGTGGACCTTGGAATTACGTTCTACTACAACTGGAGAAGGAGACTTTTAAAATGTAAAGAAGAAATAAAAGTTAGAGATGAGAGTCTAAAACAAGTGGAAGATAGATGCAAATTAAACAACGACTTACTGCATAACAGCAATGGAAAAGAGAGTGCCAAGGCTTTGGTTTTAAATAGAATACTTTCATCCCATGTAATTTTTTTAACCCAGAGATTGAAGTTACAAGACACTACCTCAGTCTATTGTTTAATGACATTTATAACTCTATAATAGTATTTTGCAAAAATTACTGCTCAGGCTTAACATTTCTGATTATGGAATAGACAATACAGTGATGTCACGAATGCAAAGTTAGTAAATTATAATCTGTCATTTGGCTTTAAATAAGTGTATTTCTTCAGACAATAGGCATGATGAATATAAGCACAAATGAACCATGAATCTCTTCAATTATTCTTATTTAGATTCATTTTCCTATGAATTTTCATTTAATTCCAACCACAATCTCTTCACCATAAATCAACGGCAGCCCTGTCTTGCGGCAACATGCCCACTTAATATAATGAAGAAACACCTACAGTCATTAAAAATAGCATTTCTGTGATCCAAGGTTCTTTTATAGCAGTACAGCCTTGTGTTTGAAGGCATATTCTGGAGCTTGCAATATTGTCCCTTCTCCTCTAGCATCAGATTGTTATTGTCAACCACGGCAATTACATGGGAACTACATTAAAAGCCTTTTACCTTTAACACTAAAGCCAGGTAACCTGTGGTGAACAAGGATATGATTCTCCTAGTGCTAGAACCTCAGCTCATCTACCCATCACCGCTCACCTCTTGCCCTGACAGCATGGAAATGAGCTGGTATTATCAAAATAGCCCACGTTGCCTCACTTGGACTCAAGCCCAAGGCCTGAGAGATTCCAGACCCAGCTTTTCAGTTCAGGCAGATCCTCAGGGGGACAACATGGGCCCTAATTGCATCAGTACTAATAAAGATGCTTAGTTTTAGCTGTCCCGCTCAAGTCCACAGCCCCCTTGAACATGGCAAGCAGCTGGTCCAAAGTTTCCCAGCCCAAATCCTTGTGCTCCATCTGGCTCATGCTGTCTTTTGAGTTGCAAACCACACATCTGCAACAGGAATCCCATGCTGCTCATGACACCCTGAAAGCCTCCTTCTGGATGTCGTGGTCTCAGCTGAGGTCACGACCCCTTGCGAGAGTAAGCAAATGCATCCCAACTCTCCAAGAGGCTCCAAAAGACTCCTGTCATGCCCTCTGTTGGGACCCCTTGATTTAAAGCCCCACACAAAGCCCCAGGGCCGGAGGGTACAAAAACGGTGCCACAGTTCCTTTATGTTGCTTCTCCCTCACCTGTTTGCCTCCACATCAGGGTTTAATCTTCTGTTTTCCTAACCTTTGTGGCATACAGTTGATCAACTTCAGCCCACTTCCCAAGGTGATCCTGTTCACCCGTGGAGCCTCCTGCTCCCCTCTCCTGACACTCTCCTATTGTAAGCTAGTAGAATAGGCAGAAGGCAAGGAGATAATCAGGCAGCCGATGTGGTCTGAATGCAAGTCTCGTTATCTCTTTATGCATTCTCTCCTCAAATTGTATGACCTGCATTTCAGGCACCCTTGGGCTTGGGATTTACATTTTTAATATTGGGGGCTTGTGACGCCGTCCTCTTGTTGGTTAATTGGTATCAGAGAGCAAGTGTTTTCCCTTCCACTGAAATAAATCTTCCCTAAAGCTGCAATTGCTCATTCTTTTGTTCCATCCTCATTTGAAATGGGTTCTGCAAAGCCTCCACACCATGCTAAATAATCTTCAACTCTCACTTTTTAAAATCTGTTGGTTTATGCCTTAATGGCTTTGATGGGCTTTGCTATTCAGTCTTGTTACTTAAATCACTTTCCTCATATTCCTAAACTCTGTGTTTTCATTCATCCTTACCACAGTGGACTCTTTGAAGCTGAAAGGATTTATTTATTATCCAGAATACTTTTCCCCCCTGATTTTGGAAACATACCTTTTTAAAAGACAATGTGACACAGTTCAGGGTATTTTCTTGGTCTAGAATATTGAGCCTAAAACAAACGCATTTTGTGTTCCGATTTGCTGAAAAATCCATCTGTACCTTGCAAGGAATCATTTTTCCAGTGGATCTGTGTCAGCTCCAAACAATAGAAATGTTGCACTCATCATCAGTTTAATGTGATCTGAAATAACATTCTGTTCAAATTCAGTTGTTAGTGGTGTTAATAAAAGCTAATCAGTAGCAACGGTGAATTTCTGGAAGATTACTGCACATGAGCTGTAATTCTCTGTCTTCAATATGCATTGCAATTTTAAATTAAACAAATTTGGACACACATAGGAAATGTCAGTCTGGGTAACGCTGTGTAAACAGACTGAAGTATCACAGAGGAGGATCAGGAACAAATAAAATCGTCTGTGTGACTTTGTTCTTAAATCAATGTTGACACTTTTGCTGCTCCTACAACGATAATGTAACTTCCAGCTCTTTCTTCATGTGCTGTCCTTATTGTGCAACTGTGGAAATATTGAAAAGTGTAATCATCATTTTGTCAGTCATTTATTTTAATATTCTTCTCCAAATATTTGAAAATATCTAAAAACAAAGGCAGAATTTCCGAAGCTCATCCATCAGTCGGAGGCAGTCAGCCCTCTTTCCAACCCACACGCAGCTTCTTCGAAAAATGGAAAGATGTCCACGTATTGAAACATCGCCAGTTGCTTCCAGGCCAGACAGCTGATGTGCCCCCATTCCTCCATTCTCTGGGGGGCAAAAAAATGTGACCCGAATCGGGAGCCAGAATTGTTTTGTTTTCTCTTATGTTTTGACACTGATTCCAGAAAGACATGGTGTCACCGAAACACTTCAATCAAAATGAGTTTTTCTAATGACTGAAGCTGCGATTCAGCCCCAAAAGACACGGACCTTGAGCCAACATGGAGCTAGAGATTTCATCTCATCTGGCTTCTATGGGAAAAGAACCGAATCCACATCGAACCCAAACTTGCGGGCTGATATGGAATAGCATTCGCCTAATTAGAGTCCAGCTGGAGGCTTGCTGTATAGCAGGATACAGTGGGTTTTTACTTCTGCAAAGCAGTTAGTCACGCACGCAGGCTTGGCTGGAGACCTGTGCTTTCTGTGACCTAACCAGGACACGACTGTGTTTAATGGGACTGTGACTCTTTTTGTATTGCAACATGGCCCCTGCAGAGCTTTGACTTTCCCTGCAGTCACGGTCTCTCGCCCGCGGTACTTACATCCTCCATGCTACAGGCTGAGATACCAGTTTTAAGGGTGTGGTCAAATAGAGAGGCAGGAGCCGAGGTTTGCATCTGCACTGGGTGGCCTGGGGTTAACCCACTTAACTACATTAAGGTCATCTTAGTTTTAAGTTGAGAATAATACCACCTATTTTAGTATCTCACAACAGGGGGGCACCAGGATTAGCCAATGCTCGCAAAGTGCTCTTGAGGTTGTAAACAATTTTTAGTGGTATTTTGTAAAGTTGTGTGCAGAACACGACAACACAAGCCGCTCCTTACAAGTCTGCTGGTCAAGGAGGATTTCTCCAGCATCAGATTTCCAACTGATACAGTTCCTTGCTCGCATTGTGGCTTAGGTTTCACCAGTGAAGCATTTGGAGCGATCCTGCTCTTAGGCAAAAGGGAAAATTGAAATCCCATGACAAAACTTTCCAGCAGTCCTTCCAGGTTAGAAACGGGTTTCTGCATTACTGGACACGCTGAGGCGGGGACAGGGGGGACGTAGTCACCAGGACTCTTATCTCCTTGCACGGTGAAATGTTCAACAAGGGCAGAAAGAAATACACCTTTGCTCTGCAAAATGCACCTTGGACTAGATGTCACTCATGGCCACGGTCCCTCAGGCTTCCAGGAGGACTATAAATGGAACTTCAAAGGGATGTAGCGGGCTATCTCCATACTCCAGTCATACCAATCAGTGTCCATTAGGACTGAGGCCTACTATTAAGCACAGCAAAAAGACTGCTTGCCTGCCACAGATTTTTCCCAATCTTTGTACGATGCGAGAGTCTCGGGCCTCAGACACACTTTCAAGACACTGAGCATCAGCTGAGCTGCGGTAATTGCCCACGCATGGACACAGAGTCTCAGGGAGGATTTTGACTCACCTGAATTAGCTTAACTTTCAACAACAGAAATTACTGATGTTCCAAGTACATTACCAGCTCTACCAGACTAAGTGCTTGTGCGTGCATATTTACCACAGGTTAGACAACATGATTAAATATATTATTCCCAAGACCGGTTGACACTTCTTATCCTGATTTAATTATTTTAGATGTGGTATTTATTCCATAAAGTACCAAAAGTAAATGAATACACACCCTTAACGCTGACATTTTTATAGAAGAGCAATGGTACAACTTCTACTGCTTTCATATATCCTCTTGTGACCACAGAGGACCTACCTCAGTCCCTGCCCACCCTTCCACCCCTGCTAGAACACAGTAGGAGTGGGGAGGTCACGCAACAGTTAAGTTCTGGTCTAAAGAAGTCAGGCTAAATAAACCAGCAGCAAGTCCTAGTAAAAATGACCCAAGTTAAAAGGGCAAGGCTTGTTAACAATCGCTTAACTGAACAGTGAAGACTAATTAACTTAAGTGGACTTACACTACACATACAGTTCAGAGAGCAGATGGGAAGGGAAGAGAAGGAAAGGAATTAAACCCCTACCATTGGGGCCTACGGGTATTAAATCGATGGGAAGCGAAGAGGGGAGACTCCCTCAGCCAACGTAACCATCTACCTTGAAAAGGGACATCTGGGATGGCACCTTTCCTAACTGAGAGTTGCAGTGGCCCTACCTGGAATCTCTACAGGTCACAGTCCTTACCCCACAACTCCTGCAGCCACCTCCCTGCAGTGTTTAGAGGCCAAGTACGGGTAACTGGCTCCTGCCCTGTGCTGCTTCAGCCGCTGCCTCTGTTTTTCCTTGCACGGCCTCTTCTGCCCTGGCAGTATCAGTCCAGAATTTGATTCGGGAAGGCTGAACCCAGAAAAAAACAAAGTCTCTACCAGCTAAGAGAGACAACATCTCTCTCCCTTTGCTCACTGATTGGTACTTTTTAGCTGCTTCTACTCCCCCTTAAAACTTACAATTCAAGAAGTGGAGAAAAATAACTCTTCTCATTAGCAATAACAGCCATGTGAAAAAAATACTTGTCTCGCTAATTACAGGCATTGTGTTCGCAGTCCATTTGCTCTTGATCACTACTTCTTTTCAGTTACTCCTTGTACTGCCTTGTACTGCTCATCTTGCTCAGTGAGTAGGACAGCAGTGCAAGGGGATCCAGTACCTCTTAGTGCTCAGCTACTTTTTTTTGCATAACCTTAGTAAGGCCTTTGCATCTCTCTCCCAGAGGATAATTAGGTATAGTGAGGGATAATAGCAGAAGTCAGTGATGGAAAGTCCTATGCAATACTACCCTTTACAGGCATAACATATCCTAAAACAGGTGAGCCAGCAGTATTTTTCCATGGAGCTTTCTCTGTCCCAAAGGAGAAAAAAAACACAACAAACCAATAATCTAAATCTAGCAAGCCACTTAAATTGATATTATTTTCCTGGTCACCCAAAGGAGCAAGTGAGGACAAGATGCTGCTGTGTTTAAGAAATGAAGTTAGAATAAGAGATTAGCTCAGCATCCCAAACTGGAATGAAAAAAAATTTTTACAGTTCCAAACTGCCTTCTGTTCATCTTGTTTGCAACCAGACAAACCTCATTACAGCTGAATTTCTGCAGAGCATCATAGTGACATTCAATGGACCTCTTGCAAAGTATGCATTTCCTTCAAGGGTCCAGAACAAACTATCTGGACCTGGCGCTGGGGCCAGCTGTTTGTTAGAAAGCCAAGCTTTGGGCAAAACAGCCTTCCAAGCTTCCACACTTGCTCCAATTTGCCAATTAAACATACAAAGCAAATAATGGGGAAGGGGAAGAAGGAGGGGGGAGATCACAGTGTTGCTTTGCCAGAAAATGTCAAAATAAGCCAGACATAGGAGCCAGTAGAGCTACTTACACCACATTATAATATGCAGAGCATTGCCTGCCTCCTAATCCCGACAGTCATTCATATAATTTGTCATTATACCGAAGCCTCATTGCGTTTGTTTCCTTTAAGGGAGCCAGAAAACTCATACGCCACCCCCCCATCTTTGAGTGAATGTGGTCAGGCTGCCTATCAAGACATTTCAAGGGAAGGCCAAGATCCGCGCCTTGGAAAGCCGACAGTTTCTCTGTCTGTGCGGAAGCCTAATGGACACAACATAATGCGGAACAGTCTGTCCCAGCAAAGGGCTGAACTACTATCTTCGCTGTTACTGGCTAGCAGCAGCAAATGCTCCTGCTCTGGAAGCACAGCGAGGTATAGCTCTCAGCCAACTCAAGCAAGCAGTCAGTGCTGCAAAGGATGGGATGTCTCTCCATGTTTCAGTACCTGCCGTCTACCTGCGCAAACCAGGCAGATTAAAGACAGGCTTGTGTGAGACCTTCTACGTCACATTCACCTTGACCTCCAGTTTTGTTTGTGCACCAAGAACACAGCAATTGGACACCACTTAAAAAAGAACAATGCTGAAATCCTCTCATTTTATCCATCTGTGTGGCACTCTGAGGGACGTTTCTGGCTGGGGACTGTGACTTAGCCAGGCTGGGTGTCAAAGCATACTCTCAATGACAGCTCAGGTCTCTGTGCAAGCTGACCTAACCTCAAGGAGAAGCCAGCTCAGTATCTCAGCCAGAGATGGACGGAAACAAGGTTGTCCTCCCAAACCCTCACTCCCCCCTCCCGCTTCTAACACATAACCTACTTATCTTAAGCCAAGATCCCAGCAGCGCGTGGGTTGTCCCTCTACCCTATGACTTAAATTGCCCATGCGATTACATGCAGAACTCAACTCTAATTGCAACCCCATCCTTCCTTTTCTAAGTTCTCTCCCTTTTCAAGCATCCAAGCCTGAGGATAAGGTTCCACAGCAGCTCAAGCTCCAGCCTGTTTTGGTCCCATCTTCGTATCTGTAACCCAAGTCACATAATCCAGCCTCCTTCCTTACACTGGTGGTGGTGGTCATACAAGTGGACCAGTTTAAGGAGCCAGCACAGCCGAAAATAACCCACACCAAACAGAGAAAAAAGAAGTGATTAACTTTCAGACAGACCAGTCTCCTGAACAGATTCACTGCATGTGAATGGAAAAGGAAGGAACCAGCTTTCCATGGGAAAGACAAAGCGGTGTGGTCCTAGTACAGTAGAACTGTCCCTACAGGCCGTGGCCAGCTGACAAGTGAACCTGATACTTGCTAAGACCAGAATTATGCCTTTGTCTGCTGATGGGTCATAGCTTGACAAGGTGGGGGCAGATGGACAGAAGGAAAAGAGAGTCCTGGGGTGGCTCCAGCAAGTTGTGTGTACCTAAGGCCACCTCTGAGCTCTGCACTACACTGTAACTCTGCAGTACAGACATAGATATTCATTGATCTCAGAGATGTCAAGCAAAACCATCAGCAGTGACTCTGATTCATCTGCAATTTACATTTCTAGCTCCAAATGAGCCCTGTGAAAGTGTTCAAGAGTTTTTCTTTGTATGAATTAGGAAATGCACACACTTTGCTTCATTCGTGCATTCCTTTAATTATCAGGTGCCCATCTGTTAGTCAGAAAACTTCTGATTGCCCTTAAAATACAGTTCATATCTACCATTTACTATAAGAAAAGCAGCAAACCTTACAAAAGACAGATTCAAAGAATCACTGAATCACAGAATCACAGCATGGTTTGGGTTGGAAGGGACCTTAAAGATCATCTTGTTCCAACCCCCTGTCATGGGCAGGGACACCTCCCCCCAGCCCAGGTTGCTCCAAGCCCCATCCAACCCGGTCTTGAACACCTCCAGGGATGGGGCAGCCACAGCTTCTCGGGGCAACCTGGGCCATTGCCTTATCAGCCTCACAGCAAAGAATTTCTTCCTGATATCTAATCTAAATCTCCCCTGTTCAGTTTAAAACGCTTACCCCTTGTCCTACCACTGCACTCCCTGATAAAGAGTCCCTCCCCAGTTTTCCTGTAGGCCACCTTTAAGATTATTCCAACCCACCATCCTGTTTTAGAATATAGCAGTGAAAAAACGTCATTGGTAATCTGGAATATTGTTGAATATGCCAATAGGTTTGTTTCGCAGTCTAGAAGGGAAATCAGATAATTGCTTTGGCAAGACCGCACATTTTGTACATATTGTACATGGTTATTGCAAAACCTCCAGCAAAGATACATCTTTTTAAAAAAGTTTTCAGAGACTTTTAAGCCTATCCTCTTGCCCCCATACCCTCTTTTCTCCCACCCCACAATCTCACAGCTTTACTTTATCCCCGACTGCAAAATCAGCATAAAAAGTGAAACCTGACAGGAAATGGGGGAACAGTTTTTAAGTAAAGGCGAAACAAATCTTTAAAGGATTTTGGTCATTTTTAAATATTTAAAGACTGCAACCACAAAATCAAAGGTTTGCGTTTTGGATACTTTTATGTACTGGTCTAACCGAAAACAGCTTTGTATAAAAATACAGTTTTGCAAGTCAGCCCACTTCCATAAAGAGAACTATCCCCTTAAGCTACTGCTTAAAGGTCATTTGGCCTGCAGGGACTTGCCCCCTTGTCTCGTACACTCCCGTTAGCAGAACGGGAATGACCCAGCATCCCATAAACCTCTAAGCCCTTGAAATACCAGAGGCACCCAAGTCAAAGAGTAAGAAAAGCCATTAATTTGGCGTTCATTTCCCTTTTTAGATGCCTGGTGTGAGCCATTTCTGGACCTGGATCCTGCAAAGGCTCAAACACAGGTTTAGCTTTACACACTGCATGGGGTTCCATTTACTTCAACAATTGCAAACGCTGGGAGGCCCAGGGACTTACAGACAAACTGGAAATCAGCCTCCGCTATCTCTTTTAAAAAGGATCACGTCTATCTGGAAAGCCCATTTGCATCTGGGGGGGTTGGGGTTGTTAACCTATTACAGTTACATTACACCGTGATTAGTCCAACTGAAAGAAAACAGCAGGAAGAAAAAAAAAATAGCTCCTACTTCCTCTCCACTCCCAAGTCAGTTTATTATGTGTATTTGATGGCCCTTCACGAAGAGGCAGTAAGACCCTGAACCTGCAATGACCCCTGTTTCCACACAGAACATATGGACTTCAGTGCTGGGGTTTGCCTGGACGGGGCTCATTGTCAACCCAGACTCAAACATCCCTGAGCAAGTAGAAAAACAAAAACATATTTTAATATCCCCTTTAAAAAAAACCCAACCAAACAAAAAAAAAAAAAAAAACAAAACCACAAGTCTAGCAGATTTTGACTATTCTGTTTCTATGAGACACTTCCTATCCTGTTGTTTTACAACGGGACACATCCCTGTAGGTGCTGGATGCTCTGTGGGGTCTGCACTATTTACGTGTAAGGCACCATTCTGCAGCATCTTGAGCCATGTTACCCAGCACCTTCAACTCTTTCTGAACCCTGCTAGAGTTGAGGGCACTCAGCCCCTCTCCGGATGGGACACAAAACTGGTTTACTTTGATCTTAAGTGCTGGAATTGTTTGTGATTAAATCTAATTTCATCGAATCCTCAAATATATCCATTCCCCTAACATTTGCAACTTCACTGAAAACAATACATGTAGAAATCACTAGCATCACACATCCTACTGAAGATGAAGTTAATTTACAGAATCTAGCCTTTAAAATACAAGGATTTCACAACAAATGTGTTGCTATAGCAACAGAGTAAGCTGATGTGAACTTCAGGCATTCATATTCATAGAAACTCCTGAAGCAAGACTGACTGTTGGCCATAACATCCCGACTCTTGCCAAGTTTCAAATAGTGCATGAATTATGCCAAAAATAAATGGGTGTGACTAATACAAGCACACAGAACACCAAGAGAAAAAGAAACACCCAAGCTTTTGCCTCTAAGGCAACGTTTGTTGATAGAAAAGATGGGCATTTGGAAAGCATGCCTTTTCCTTCCCTCTATCTTTTTGCTTTACTTGCACTTCATAAAAGCCCCACATGCACATTTGCCTCCCATAAATTGTATGACTGCTAGTAATCGCACATCTTTGCAGTCTATAGAACAAATCTTTTTTTAAAGACTTGCTCCCTTTGTACTCCCCTGGTATTTCAGAAGCACGTGTGTGCTGGAGGAGGAAAGTCAATCTGTTTTAACTCATACCCTTCTCTCTCACGGAGCTGCAAGCAATTCTTTCTGCAGCTTCTGAAAAAAAAAGCATGCCCGGCCTTAGCCTGTGACACGCTCTGCGACATCGAATCCGTTTCTCTCACATCCTCTCCTTCCCATCTCATCTCTGCATCCCCGCCCAGCCTGCCCACTCTCATTTACCGAGGTCAGACTTTTCTAAGGGCCAGCCCTGCATTTACCGTGCTGTATCCAGAGCCAGAAACTTCCTGCTAATTACTGTGGTCACACTTCCGAATCCAACAAGCATCGAACTGCACAGTAGTCTCTCAAGTGGAATAGGTCACCTAGCTATATCTGCTGCAGGTCACTCACTTGGCAGATTTTTCTTGATGAAAGATAGTTCTGCAAGGTAGCTGTTCCAACATGAACAGCAATCTAGACTAATTACACGTGATACACCCACTCTGAGTCATGAGGTAGCACAGAAGGAAGGGGAGGGAGGAAGGGGAAGGAGATGAAGGGAAACAGGAAGAGTAAGCACGATAAGTCCTTAACTCATCTAAGGAACAGAGGATTCCACTGTTGCCCATGGAATAGAAAGGTTCTGCCAGTTTTGGATTCCAAAATTTATTCAAACCAAGATGTTACCCCTGTTTCTCTACCTACCCAAGCTCCTCTTCCTAGGCTGTACACTGGCGCCATTTCCCATTACAATTCAACCAAACCCAACATTTCCTTCTCAGAAGTCAGTAACTGCTCTGGGGTCTGATGAACTCTATAAATGCTGAACAACACCTTATTCAAAACAAACATGAAGGCAGTGGGAGCATCTCTCTGGCTGTCATTTCACCCCATGTTCTCACAGATGATTTTACAGTCATTCGCTCTCCCCAGATCCTGATTTTTGCTTAATGATGGAACTATCCCAAACACATGTTGAGAGAAGAATGTGAAGACGTGGGAGGGTTCAGGACAGCACAGCAGACCACCACGGAGCAGAGGTCTTGCAGTAGAAAAACATAAGGCCCGTGGGATTAACTTTACAACTAATCTTGAAGTTCAGTGTGGGGATATGGAAGAAGGATTTCTTCTTTGCACGGGTTCCCTCAACATTCAGTCCACCTGCTCAGATCAAGTGTGAGGCCCTGAAAACATAATCTTTCACAGCGTGTCTTGGACAGAATGGTGGCCTCTGACGTGCCTCCTGTCAGGCATTATGTCAATGCAGCTTCCCTCCTTTCAAGGGTGATGACATCCACAAAACTTCAGCAATCACAATTAAGTTCCGTGTGGACAGAATTTTATCCAGGCCTTAAGATAGTCACCTCATATCCTCCGTAACTTTATTAGCATAGTTATTTTTCATTTATCTTGATAGTAAATGGATTTCAAGTGATTCGCATGGTTGTTCGTTCCAGATTCTGTAGAGAAACTCTTTGATAAAAGTCGGCCAGTTCCACAACTGAATGCAAGAACATGCCATCTCCTCAGGAACAAAAGAATTGGCCCAGTGGGATAGATGAAGTAAGGAACAACTTGTTGCAACATGGTTGCTTCAGGACTGGTGCCACTTGGCTGGGTTTTCTTGCACGTGTCCTGATTTTGGTGGAGGTTGTACTAATCCAGATACTAGGTTGCATTTATTGTTTGGTGCTGCACCCCAAAAAAAAAAAAAAAAGGAAGCCACCCATGTGTTCCTTGCTAATTATAGTATCTTCTGTCAGGATGGCTACAAACATTCAAGAACGAAAAGCTGTGAAACACAACAGGTCCTTGTGAATAAGGAGGACAAGAGCGCAACTTGCTGATCCGTTTTGACAGTCCATTGACAAGCCCACTTGTGCATGATAGAGCCAGCTGTTTCCAGTTTCCAGGAGCTAGGCCTGGAAGCTGTGAGATCTTGTGGGAAATATCAAAACAACAGAAAAGTAAGAGGGAGAGGAAGAAGGTGAGAAATCACAAAAGCTACTCATGGTCCATGGATTATTTAAGAACACCTGTGTTACCTGAACACTTGACCTTGCTTTGCCCTGGATAATTCACAATGCTGGCATCGAGTCACCACTTGCCAGGAAAATCGTATTGGGTTACTCGCCATCACATGAGATGGGCCTGCCTCCAAACAGCGCAGATTCAACCAATGCTGAAAATTGCACGTATTCGTAAGCCTTGGCCAACTGACTGCCTATTTCCCAGCCATAAGGGTTTTGGTAGTTTGCCCTCCAGCCTTGCTGCTAACAGCACTCAACTAAACATAACATCTCTTCTGAGCATGCTGGGGCACTGAGCAGACACTGCAAAGACAGGTCTGCCCCCGAGGGCTTGCTCAGAGCTCTAGAAAGGCTTGCCTTGGCTAACGTGGGCCTTGGGTCAAACTCCACTCCCTCATACCAGGCTACGACAGCCAGCAGTAGGGCGAGGAACCAAGATGTGGACTCACCCACTAGATTTTACATTGCCGATCACAGTTGTTTCACCCTTGGTTTACCCTCTCACCTCATTCTGAAACGTTGGTTGTGGATTTGGTCTTCTTGTTTCACAACCACGTTTTGGTCTCGATTCACGGCTTCTTGAACTCTCACGGGGCGCTTTCACTCCCATCTGGCCACCGCATAGCACTTTACCACATGAACACGTTTTCTTCTCAGAGTCTTAGTAAAGGGCTTCTGCAGGGTGCGAACCTGCACTGCCTCGGGCTTTAAAACATCACTATAATGCCAGCACCCTGGGGGAAAAACAGACAGTCCTTGGAAAGGACTAGCAAGGAAGGACTAGACTTGGAAAGGACTAGCAAGAGAATTTGAACTTGCTTGTGTTTCTACCTGTTACACATTTTGGGGGCGCTCTACCCTTTGGCAGAAATACTGAACTACCAGAAAACAGAAGCAAATCCCTACAGCTTCATTCTAATAGTAGCCAAGGCTGTGTTGGCAGGCCAAGGGGTGCCCATTGCCTTTAAATTGGTTAATTCTGCTGTCTGGAGAAGCATGCAAGTGAGCTTTGGCAGAAGAGGAATTAAGATTTCAGAGTGGTTGTCCCATACTAGTAGTTTAGCTTAAAGAATTACAGGTGTTCCAGATGTGGGCCAGCATGTTCAAACTGGTATTCTTAATACCAGTTCCCAGAACTGCTCAGTACTTGTATCTCCGCCTTTCTTCAGGAGTTGTGATTAGTTGACTTCACTGGAAACCTGAGCTTTTGTCCCAGTCAAGCTCCCTTTTCCATTTCTTCCCTCTAGAATGGATAAATTTATTTCTACCTATTTTCACCTATTGTACTTCTTACTCTTTTCTGGAAGAAAAATGTTGGCTGTTTCTAGCCTGCAGTTTTTTGGAGGAAAAGAAACATTAGTTTCAGGCCAAAAAAAGCATGTAAGCCAGTTTGTAGCTGTTAATAGCCAGGAAGCCATTGTTCTTCTGCAAACAGCGAAAGGACAGTCTCCGCAAAAATGCAGGATGTTCTGGACGCTGCCACCAAACTGCCCGCCACGTACACTGCTGAGTCAGAAGCAGCCTGTCTTAAGCAAGCACAGTGGTCTTGGCCAGGTACACTGGCAGGCCTAACTACCCTTCGAGGAGATCGGTTTGGTGTTGAGTGCTTCAGGGCTGCCCTTTGCTTGCAATATAGGCAATATCCAAAGGTCCTTTGACACTTTGCTCCCAGGTAAGTGCCCAAATACTTCTGGGAATCGAGGAGTCCTTGGCAAATTTGCAATATCAGAAGTATGAGTGACAAAGGATGTGCTATTGCTCGGGGCTTCCCGTTTTCCAGCCCACGGGATCCCAAAGGCCATGTACTTTTAGTAGAGACCACACTGACCTCATCGTGAACTACCTGGAGCCAACGGAAAAGACTCCCACAAATTTTCATGGATGTGAAATAGAGCCACAGATAAGCGTTTGTAGATGAGTCCTATTAGTCGCACTAAAGGAGCTTAACTACTTCTAAAAGAGAGGAAAGAAACTACATTCCTAAGTATTATTTTAAATAACTCCAGTGCTTTAAATAAGTGCACTAAATATCTATTGAAGTGTCAGGTTCAGAATGACTCTGCTCTTGGTAAATGAAGGCTTCAGTTTTCCTGGTAGCAAGATGGAGATCTAGTGCATAGAAATGAAAAACATTTCTCTCATTAATTTCAATGGGTCTGCCTGGAGACCCAGTTCTTAAGCACATGCTTATGTACTTGATTGAACACAGAAAGGACTTAAGCACATGTTTAAGTGTTTTGACGAGTGTTGCCATATGAATTTCAACACGGATTTACAGATCTGTGGCTTGACTGACAGACTCAACCCTTTCAAACATATATTATCTAATTAGTGCCTGAAGGGAAAGGCCTAGATATAGAACATTTGTCTTTTAGCACACAACTCACGCAGCATTTCATGACGTCTTGACACTTATTAATTGCATTCAGTTTGAATATAAACACTGTCACATGATCCTTAATCGAGAATTGGCTGAAATACCATAAACAAAGAATTACAAGCAGAGAGCGGGGAGAATGTGTCTCAGGGAATGCCACGGGGAATTTGGTTGTGTCCAGTCTTGTCCTCAAACGATAAGGAAAATAGAATTAAAAATAAGCCAGAGTTTGCAGATGGTAGAAAACAGACATGAGAGGAGCTAGAAAAACAGAGTACTTGGAAAAGTTTGAAACTTGGTAGAAATAAAGAAAGGAAGAGTTACACTGGCAAGGAAGAAATTTCTATCTTCTTCCTCTCAGCTGGAACAGAGACAATATTCTCAACATCTTCTGTCCAAAGAGTTAAAAAAATCCACAGATGATCCAAAATATGCACAGAGCAATAGTAGAGACAGTATCACAGTATCATACAGAGCAATGAGAGTGAGATGCTGCCTCCAGGAAGAAAAAGGCAGAGGAAGAAGGTGTCTGTAAAACTACCATGTCTTCTAAAGAAAGCCTAGCAGCAGGAATGGCACCAGTATAAATCCCCTTTCTGCCTCCCCTCCACCTGCCAACCTTCTTCCCCGAGGCTGTTCCAGCTTTGCCATCTCCAGGTCTATGGACTATGGACTTCAGTCATCCCAGCTCTTGTTACAGGCTGGGACTTGTGACAGAGGCAAGATAAACTGCTTTCCCTAGTTTGTCATGACATCTGTGAAATTCCTTCCTTGCTCAAGCCATCACAGCCTGGGACCAGGATGTGACTGCCACCAATAGGCAGCGGAAGAAGTGGATGACACAGAAGGACTCCTGGGTTTTAGGATCTCCTACAGGCATGTATGACTTTGCATGAGTTCACAAGAGCATGGAAGCTCCTCTGGGATTGCAGGACAAGAGCCTAAATTTGCACTGGAAACTAAGAGGAGGACTGCAAACTCTGGTACCCTCTTTCTGGATGAAATATGCTCTACCCTTCAGCTAAGAGGAAGCAAAATGTTGGAGCCTGCATTCTGTATTTGTAGAGCTGCAAGAAGTTAGCCCAAAGACATTTTTTCACATTAGTTTGGCATTTGCTAAAAGCCACTACAGTTGCATTTATAGCATATCATTTTTCAGATGACCAGAAGACTTATTTTCATCTGCCTGTCAATTAATTCATTTATCATTTGGACCTTTCCTTTAAATAAAAGTGTTCTCTCATATCTTTCATACCATTGTAAATTTTTACCATGTGGGGGAATCAAGTAAAATCCATCAGAGCTTTCAATCAATGTAAGATATATATAGATATAGAGAGAGAGATATATGAAGGAAGTGCAGCAATGGTATTAAATTTCAGAGCAAAATCATTTATTCTGCCTAACAATGAAGCTGCTATCTAGAAACAAGACTGATTATTCATAATACTACCCACTGCTATTACCAGAACTCTTTACAGCCCCCGATAAGCTTTTATCCAACATGTTTAACATGTCAAAGTCAATTTGCCTTTCCACATGTATATTTCATAATGTTACTTAAGTATACAACCAGACACCCAAGTATATAATAGAGTATACATTTGTTTGTATTTATTTAATATTGCCCTAGCTCTTGACAACTTTAAAAGAACACACGTCTTAGAAATAACTGAGGTTTCTTTAGGAAAAGATCTGCCATGAAAAGTTATGGTTTTTCTAAGCAGCTTAACGGTAGAGGGTTACCACTTTAAAGTGGGAAGAAAGATTGTGTAATTATATATCTTTATAGTTACATATTGCCATATTCAGTACCATTCACATAGCTAGAGTAACAAAGGACGAGGATATCTCCCCTAACAAACACCCAGCAATGGCGAACTCCAGCTACCATGAGAAATAAGGGGTACACTGGGGAGCACACAGCAGACAAACTGACCACACAGATTTGGGTCAGATCAGTCAGGCCTCCTGAGCCCTACAATGATACCAGTCCCAAGCCAGCCACTGGGACCACTGACAGTGCACTGTGCAGGTGGGGCTACAACAGCTCAAGTCAAAGCAACGGTACATAGAAAGACCAGGTCCAGTACCGTCAATGCTGAATCAGACTTCGCCCCACTGACACGGGGGCAGGCTGTCTCTGCCCGTGCTCCCTCTTCTAGAGGCACCACATCTACCGGCTAACTGCTCCAGGGCTGCTTAAGAGCAATGCCGCCACTACCAGGGTCAAGCTGCTCCTGAAACACATAGAACTATTCCCACTTACTCCTGCACCTGAGCCAACACACCCTACGTCTCTGCACAGAGCAAGCTCAGGCTGCCCCCCACATCCATAGCCCAGGTGTAAGTCACAACCCAGCCAGCCACTAGCAGAACCCTGACAACACCCTGCACATAGCTTCATCTGCCCAAGAAGCACCACAGCTTCTCCTGGAGCACCTGCGGGGATAACACCCACTGCTTCCTTCTCAACACCAGCAAGCCTGTCCTCATCAGCTCCCGACACAGCTGGTACTGTAACAACAGATTGCTCACCCTTCAGGGAGCAGCTTCTGCTGCCTGGTAGCCTCAGGATCCTGCCGCACCTCAAACACAGCTACAGGGCCCCATCTCCAGACCCCCCTTCCCACAAGGGCACAGCTCTCCCACTCCACTCCAACTGAGTCTCTATAGCCCATACTCCTCACGCTGCGCAGGACTCCTGGGCTGACTGAGCACCTTTTAATGCTCCTCTGCCTGGCGAGGGTGGGAATGTGCCTCCCCGCACTGCTGTACAAACACTGAACAGCTTCACACAGGCTCTGCAGGACAGAGAAGCTGTCCTGCCCCTAATGGGGAAACTGAAGCAAGCAGCTTGAGCACCATCTCTGCCGACTGTCAGCACCAAACCTGTGCCTCTCTCACGTTAGCACAGTAAGTCAGGAGGATCTGTGTGGGCCATAAGCAGATCAGCTTCTCACACACAAAAAACCCTGTCTGAAGTGCCCAGCAGTGACGAGCTCTGAAGCCGATTTCCACACTGTATGAGCAGGGCTCCCTTTTGGGTGAAGCACCTTTACAGCCAAAAATGAAAGCCTGAGGAAGGCTTATTACCCATGAAATGCAGACTTACAAAAAAAACCACAAAACCACAAAAACCTTCGGCATTTTGAATTTAGCTTACCTTGGAGCACCCCTGCTAGTTTAACGAAAAGACACATAAGCACGCAAACACTGAAGAACAGGTTAAGAACAGCTAGCTGAAACCCAGGGCCCAGTTTTCTTCCTGTTCACATTTCTGAAATAAGCCCATTTGGGGCCAGGATTTTCCTCTGCTTTCATATCACCAAAATCATGAGCAAAATCTAAACTGTTCCTGGTAAAATACTTCTGGAACGTTCAGCTTTAAAATACGCATATTCCTCCTTCGCACTGTACCCTGCGGGTACCTGATGGCACAAGAGAGTGAAAAAATGTAACATTTTTCTGTGTTCACTTGTGTTCTTCTAAATAAACACAGAAAATACTGGAGATTTTCCCCTAAGTTACTTTGGAAAAGCTCCTGCAGTCATTCTTGCAGTCTACTGAGCAATTCCTCTAATAAATGCAACACCCAGAAAGATTGAGTTCATGTCACAGAGACACATCCTTACAGATGAGAATCATTTTCAGGCTTTGAATCCAGCTAAGAAGAGACGCATTAGCAACCACAGATGATGCATTACTATCTTCTTTTAAAAGAGGTCTGACCAGTCCACACAACGAATTCTTATACCCCTACATGATATAAATAAATAGCCATGATTTATTTTATTATTATTATTTGGAGGATCAGGCAAGCTTTTCCAGTTTAAGATTTAAATGAAAGAGACCACGCTCTTTCCCATTTATAGTGCATACCTTGGACAGCGCTGACGACAATTAAAACGGGGTAAAAAGGCTTCCCAAATACCTTGGCATTGTCTGGATGACCACTGAATTTTAATAACAATTTCAATTAATTAAGACAGGGAATCCTAACAACAGCGCTATTTTATTGGCAGGCTACTGGGGAGAAAAAAAGAGGATTCATCCGTTGGGCAGCAATAAAAATCAAAATAACTACAAGTAGCCTCGGGGCTAGATTCTGCTCTTATTTACACCATCCAGGTAATTCCATTTATTGCAGTGGGATTCCTCCAGGCAGATATTGTGGTCATGCAGCTGTTGAACACCTCGTGCAGAATAGAACCCTCCAAGGAGAATCTGGCTCCATGCATTTATGCTTTCTATCAGGCACATAACCCTAAGGGGCTATAACGAAATGTTAAATAAATAAAGTAAAATAAAAATAGGGACTTCTGGCTCAGTTTTTAGCTCTGCCCTCCTGCACAAGGTTCCAACTGATTTACCAAGTTAGTATTGTGCCTGGGAGGCACAGGAAAGTATGAGGGGTAAAGAGCTCATTTCTCCATTACTAATTCCTATTATTGTTAGCTAGAGTCAAGAATAAGGTGATCCAGAGTGAAGACGTCAGAAAAAAAAGATCAAATAACTTGAACAGGCAATAACAGCACATTGACTTGCTATAGCAGCTGGATTACAGGTGGTAGTTCTTCCTCCCAAAGAATGGCTGGCACAGGAAACAATTTTCAGGGTGAAACACAGGACACTGCTCAGGACAGCAAGAGAAGAGACTGTCTCTGAATGAATTCTTCCATTACTGAAGTAAGATATCCTCCTAGAAGGAGGAAGACAGACTTTGTATTTTCACATGCCCTTATGTTTCCTTGTGCTCCCTATGCTTCTCAGTTGCTGTGGAAGAAGTGTCAGCTGAGGATGAATGTATTGCTGGAAGGTGAGTGAGGGGTATGGCTGGGGATCTATGCCCTGCAAAGGGTCTTTCTGTCAGGCTACACATGAAGATGATGTCTTTGGTTGAGGCCAGTGCACCAGGAAATGTTTGTGCATGTCAGCAGTTCAAACTGGTGTGACCAAGAATAACGGTAGAAATTCACTCGCTGCCACTAGCTCAGGCAGCAGAGCCTTCATCTAGGCAACTGGTTTTACCTGAACTTTCTAGGTTGTGGCCCACTGGTGGAGCATATTAAAACAGATGTGTTGCGCTCATCAGATCCTTCCAGCTCCTAAGCAGGTTCTTGTGACCTTATCACAGTAAACTATGAAACAAATGATCTGCAATAGAGAATGACTTCCAACCAAACTGATTCAATTTCACAGGTCTTTAAAGACCAAATGCTTAAGGACATGGTTTCAAGAGAATGTATGCAGATGCTTTTAATTAGATGCAGAAAGAAGTGCTTTGCTGAATGAGAAGCTAATGTGCAGCTGTGAAAGAGAAAAGGTTGGCTTGTTAAGTGTAAGATTTCTCACATACCTGGAATAATACACCTGCTTAAGTTTGAGAAAAATATGTTTGTACCTACACTACCCACTGATGGCCAAGCAACCAAGTATGTCTTTTGTCTGCACTGAAGCTGCAGAAAAGTCTCAGGCAAACAACTTAGCAGAGAAAAAACAGTATGTTCCATTGCACAATATGGAGCACATTTTGCTTTACAAAACACCACAGGTTGATGGCAGGGTATCGGCACAGAGAAGTTATCCGTACTTGGTGACTAATTCACCTTTGGAAGATATTGCTCCTACATCTGATAACAGACTCAGACAGGAGTCCTGCCCCTGAAATCATTTCCCATCAATCTCAATCACTCTGAAAGGCTCAGCCACCAAAGGTTCCCAAGTCAGCTGGCACACAAATGTCCGGACCCTGCCAATATTTTGTGATCCACTTACTGTAAACACACAGCTAATGAATGTTCATTCCCTTGATGATTCTTTTGGAAAGTGGAGACATGTCTAAGAGTATTCAGGAGGTATGTAGTACTCAAAAAAAATGATAAATATTCTGTCACATCTTCAAAGACAGGCACCAATGCCTTCAGCCAAATAAATAATGCTGATCTGGTATAAAGACACGAGCTATCTCAGGACCCTCAACATACTAATTTCATTATCACTGAACATCACAGTTGTTAAATATTGTGACCCCATAGCTTGGGCAAGGACGGGAACAAATCTAATGCAGATGTAAATTGTCAACTGTTATAGAAACCTTTGCATCATTGTGATGGCAGTTTTGTGTCAGTCCGTGGATTACATATTTCCACCATCAGCAATGGCCATTGCTAACCCATAATGTCCACTTAGCAGGACCTGAGACAGTGCAGCTATTCCAACAAACAGCACGTCCCAACTCAGGAAGAAATGCTGGTCTTGCAAGTGAAAATGTGAGGTGTCAGGGTTGCTGCCCACCTTCCTACAGAGCTAAGCTAGAACCTGGCAAGGCAGTACCAACAGCCTACAGGAAGACCTGAATCCTATTTGTCCTGATGCCCAGAGGGACTGCAGGGCACAAGATAAAAATTGTTGTATAAATGCAGTCATCTGCATACAGATAGGCATACACTTAAAGTTGAAAAGGATGTTTTAACAATAACCAAGAACCACCATGAAAAAAAAATTTATTTGACTTTAATTTGTTTTCACTAGATATCTCTCAAGGCAGATGACGGGAGCCTTTGAACACAGTACGAGTTTGGCAATATGAAGTAACTTGCAGAAGCTGTGTCTGACACAGCACGTCCCCTGTGAGGCTGTATTCACTGGCTGCCATCTTAGAAAGCTTCGAAGCATCAAGGAAGTTGAATGCAATCTTCCGGTCCTCTCAGTCCTTCCACAGAGAGTGCGTCTTCCAAGGAAGGGAATAGGAAACCTGCCTCTGTGCGTGATCATGTTGCCATCTAGTGACCGCAACCTAGAGAATACTCAAGCCCTAACTCCCACACTAGCACAGACGATGCTGTGCGTGAAGCAACAGGCTCTTGTATAACTGAGACCTCAAGGGAAGTCTAAGCTGTTGCCAAGATATACAGGACTATTTCTCCTAAAGTTGCAAGTCTCTCTTAAGCAGGAACAGCAAGTTCCTTGAGTAGGGTGATAAGGAACTGAAAGCTTACAGAGGTTGTAGCTCTTGCCACCCTTCAGCTCTAGGGCCAACACGGTGGTTCCCTTTCCCAAATTCACACAGACTCAGCAAGACGAACCACGACGGTCAGTGGTGGCCAGCTGACCTCTGCCCCCCCTGCCCCATGAGATTTGCTCAACTTTTCCTGTTAAGCACAAAGAAGAACAAAACATCACCGAACAGTGCAAGGCCTCCTCTGCTGCTCGTTACACCTGCATTCAGTGCCAGATTTTCCGGGACAGGGGGAAAATGCAGTTATTTTCTACAGCCCGAAAGATCTAGGTATGCAGCACTCTTTTTATAAATGACCGAGATATGTAGGCAAATAAAATTTGGGGATCCCACTCATAAGCACTTCTGAAATCCAGCTCTCACTACTCTTCAGGCATTTTTTAGCAATTCTGGCCCAAGACACTTAATCGACATCAAAGTTGTTTGAGTGTTTTTCAAACTTATGGTGGCGCACTTCTTTTTCAGCAATTTAAGAAGGCAAACTTTCTTTCATAAATGTGTATGTGCTCAGTCCATTAATACGTAGATCATTGTATATATGTGTATAAGTACATATATACACACATATATAGACACAGAACATCCTGTCCAGGGCCCAATCTTTTCTTTTTTCCCCGCTATACACATTGCTACCAAGCCAGATGTAGACAACTGGCCAAAGATATAGAGATGTACTTATATGTGGCTTTCTGCAGTATCTTTAGCGAGTTTTTCACCCTGCCTAAGCACCAGACATTACCACCCCAAAGTCTCTGTACCCTGAAAATGACTCCTCCCCACAGTATCAGGTTTGGGGGAATTTCTCTTTGTTTTTCCCTTTGTTGAAAGAAAGCCTTCTACTTCTGCCTTAACAGTAACACGTCAATCTCAATCAGTATCATCTGATTCTGTCTATAGGTTCTGTCTATAAACACACACAGAGTAACAAAAACAGCTCAGGTGTTTTCTTCCTATTATTCCCTATATTACCTCTTCCTTTTGCTTTGGGATCTGAAAAGCCACTGATTTGTTTTTACTAAAATATAAATAAATTTTAGGCCATATATTCCCTGATCAAATACAGACAATGAAAAGTTAATTTCACCATACTTTTCTCCTTAAACTGTTACAGAAGTCTCAGTGCGGTTTCCTGAGAGATATGATACATACAAGAATTGCTAGCAGATATAATTTACTGGCTCAAATTTATTAGAGATCAAAGAATGGGGAAAATAGGCCTCATCTTTCTTGTTCTTCTTGGCAGTGGAACTTTTAGATCACTTAGAAAACCAAAAGGCAAGAGGCAAAGAAACAACATGAGGATATAGAATTGCACTGGGGAGAAAATCACGATCACACTGAAATACCTAAGGGACCCAAGGATGGCTTCCAAAAGCCTTCATAATAATGAAATGCATAAACCAAGTCAGATGCAGATTACCAAGCGCCACGGCCCTTATCCTCAACAGCCATAAATCAATCTTGGTATAGCTATGCTAGTGTGAAATAGCTGAAGATCCTCCTCCACTGTGGGGATGGGACAGTTCCAGTGGCATATGGAGGAGAGCATGCAGCTACACACATCCCTGCCTGGGAAATAAGGGACTCTCATTTCTTCAAACCTTTTCCATCAAAACGCACTAGCTGATGTAGCTAACCTCTGCCACTCCTGTGAGATCCGCTCCACCTTTCCTGTTAACCACAATGAAGAAAAAAACATGAAGCAGAATGAAGGATGGCCATGTGCAGGATTGCTATTTTTGCTCTATTATGCTAGATATGATTATTCACATAGTCAATTCATTTTTCCCAAAAAACACTAACTAGCCGAGACTAGAGAATGAAATTTTATTCTATTCTCCCCTATGGGAACTTATATTCCTCAGGCAATTCCTTAAAATCGGGTTTCCTTTTAGTCTTGAGCGAAGTGCTTCCTTTCCAGAGAGACCACCCAGAAGGAAATAGGAAGTTCCATAGTCTCATAGTCTTTGAGGGGCAGAATGCTGAGTTCAAGCCCCATATTTACCCAGCCACCAAGGAGTTAATGTGTTGAGCAGCTACTTCATGTTCTCCAGCTATGTATGTACTGATTAGCGGTGGTTGGAATAAAAGACTACAGCCCAAGGAAGGCGGAGCATTCTCAGAAACAGCAGTCTGGCAAGAAGCTGTCAAGGGAATAAATCCAGAACCCCCAAGAAGAATGAGACGGACTGACTGGGAATAATTAAGGAAAATCGCTCCGTTCTCTATAAAGGGGAGAACAGAGCGTCTTTCTGAAGTTGTGGGGTCCCTGGAAATCCCCATTAACATTGGCTACAGTGAGGACTAAAGGACCAACAGACTGGACCATTCATAATCTCGTGGAGGATAACAGCAAAACCCCTCACAAAGGAGAGTGGAAAGTCTTCCCCAGCATTATCTCCCTAGCAGAGGTGCTGATGATGGCAACAATGCTTCTAGAGCAGGTTTCACCTGGTGCAGACCAGATAGCAGCTCTTTCTTTTGGGGGTCATTCACAGTAGTTGCCTATTACCGCCTAGCTATACAAAACTTGAAATAGCAAAGCAAAGTGCTCCGATGGTAGTGGCCAGTCTCTCCACTCAACCCCTACCTGGCCAGAAGCTGCACTATGCTGCTAGAGAAAGCCATCCAAAAAGTGAAAGTTTAGAGTCCATCCCCAAGCCCATTAGTTCTTCGATTACTGACAGTGCTAATCATTAGCAATGACTATTGAGAGATAAACTGGCTGATTGACTGACATTACCAGCTACTTTTACGCACACAGTTGAACAACCCCCAGCCCCACCTAGGAACCTTCTTACTGAATCTTACCCAATTCCAGCTTGGGAAGCAGACAGCAGTAATCATCCCGGAGAAAGATACAGGATGCTAGAGATCAACGATAATCTGTTCCACATCCGCGTATCTGGACTTCACCTTGATTCCATCAGGTTTCCTATCTTTTTCCAAAAACTCATTTAGCATAAACTATTATGAAACTGTTTATCCTAATTAAGCAGACAAACAAGATTTCTTCTCTCTATCTCTTGCTGAGTTTTGGTCCCAATGTAATCTAGCAGCAACGAGTTTCGCAGACTAATTCCACGTTATGTGAAGATGCATTCCCACAGGGCAGCTGAGATCCCTTCTAGGAATCAGCAGCTTTGAAGTTTTTCTGCTACAGTGAGCCTGCCTCTGCAGCCATCTCTGCTTCTTTCTTTCTTCTACGGGACCTCACAGGACAAGGGCACATTCCTGCCTGGACCTGTGTCACAGGATGATGATCACAATACAAAAATAGCCCCCCCTGAAAACCAGTTTATTAAAACTATTAAATGATCAGCAAGGAGTGGGTCTCCTTAAAGATCAGAGACGCAGCTGGACCCACCTCTCAAGCTGGAGTGAGGGCAGGTTACAGAGCAGGCTAATCAGCACTCTGTCTCACAAAACAGAGGAGTGACTGGGGGAGTCATGAAAGCCTAAGACATAGATACATATGAAAGGAAGGCGCAATGTGCAGGGACTCAAAGATGAGTCCATTGCTTCTGCAGAGGACGTGCCAGCAGGTTATATTCCAGAGATGATGGAACAAGGAGAAAATTCCTGCCATCATTCCTACGCTATTCCTTATTTGGGGAACTTTATCGCACCCCACCTCCTTGATCCTTCTAAGGCAAATAAATCTGTTCTACGACAGTGACTTCCCTCTGGTACACGGGGACTAGACAAGCTGAATGCACTGCATGAGCTCAGCACTTCTGTCAAGCACTTTTGTGCCTATCTGCCTCTTTTGGGGGCAAAGACAGGAGCAAAGCTTGTGACTTGCATCATCTCAGTCAACAGGTATTCTCAAATTCCTGAGTGTTACATGCCTGAGCAGAGCAAAAAGATAGGCCCGTTTTCACAGCCTAATATTCTCAGCCCTGGGGTGGAAAAGCCAGGCAAACCCATGGCCTGACTTTCAGAGGTGTCACAGAATCGCACAATGGTTGAGGTTGGAAGGGATCTACGGAGGTGATCTTGTCCAACCCCCCTGCTTCAAGTAGGGTCACCTAGAGCAGGCTGCCCAGGACCATCAGCCTTGCTCCTATTGTTTTCAGTGGGAAGCGCTGGTGCTTACAGCACCTCTGCAGGGCAGATCTCTCTCCTTAGGGATGAATTTTATTCTATACCAAAATATAGATGAGGAAAGCAAGTGATAATATTTCACAGGAAGCAGTGCTATTTGGAATGGAGACGGAGTCTGATACAAAAGACTGTTTGTAAAGCAGCTATTTCCACATACACACACAAAAAAAAAAGCAGAAATATTTATATGCAGGATTAATTCATAGCCTGTAAAACTCTGACTGCAATCTTGTATCAGATTGAGCCATCTGCTTATTCATCCATCTTCTTAAATGAAAAACATATAGAAGAGCAAAGCCGCACAAACCACCCCCTCCCCTGAAAGAAAATGCATGTTGCTATCTCAACACTGAAACAACAAGAAAAGCCACCACCTTTGCACATTAATTAATTTATTGAAATCATTAAAGAACCAATCAGAAACAGTTGTTAAAAAATAAGGCTTCTTAGGCTGTGAAGCAATTCAGAAATGAGAAATCCTATTATTCTATTTGGAAGGTCTTGAAGTACTTTATAAGGGGCTGCTGTTAACGTTACAGATGGGAAAGCCAAGGCCTTACAAGGTGGTATGATTTATCCAAGGTCCTTTCACCACCCAATAGCGGAAAGAGGAATATAAACAAGGTTTCCTAATCCCCAGTCCACTGCCAGCTTCCCTTAGCCTTACCTCTATCACAAGCAGGACTGGAACGGCAGTTGATAACTAATGTTTACTCGTGGGCCCTCACATTGTGGTCCCGTCAGAATCCGTGTGGAAACCTGGTGGGATGTAACAACACTGGAGGACACTCTGCCACAAATCATTCTTCCTTATGCAGCTAAAGACACCAAGGTGCAACAGGGACCCACTTCTGCATGAAGAAAAGCTACTGCAATTTCATACTAGACTTGAGTGAAACGACCTTGTGTAGGGAATGCTGGGGAAAGGCTTTGAACAACTTGCCCCCAGTCGAGTAACTTCAGGGCGCTGCTTCTCCATAACGAGAGCCTCATTGCAGCCACTCATTAATTTGCCACCTCTTTCTTGCCTCCCCCTGCCCCACAAACAGAACGAGGACATCTCAGAGCTCCCGCTCCTGAGGGTGTACTTCTGCATGCCCCTGCGGGGGTGCCAACCCCAGCCAGGTCCGCGTTCCTGTTCCCTTCACAGGCATCTCCACCTTCGGCAACATTAAACCAAGTGGCAAGGCCCACCACAAACCACAGCCACGGACGCCG
>VZSZ01003435.1:406813-436488 GCA_013398815.1 Ibidorhyncha struthersii
TCAGAATTACCTCTTCCAGCCGAGCGGGGCGGGGAGCCGCGGCAGAAAACCCTTCAAGAAGAGGCAGGGGAGGGTGCCACGATAGACAACGAGGGGAGTTCGGGCGACATGACACACGCCACCCCCCTGTCCCGTCCCCGTCTTTAGCCCCATTTCACCGCCGCCCCGCCGCGCGCCTCGCCACAAGATGTCGCCCTCCCCTCAGGCAGGGCCGGGGCCGNGGTCGATGATGGCTTACCGGAGCCACCCGAAACCTGCCGCCGGCCCTCCACCTGACGGCGGCTGGATAGGGAGAGAATGCGCCGGCGGGCGAGCGGCCGCCATGTCGCGGAGCCGCTGGAAGGGCCGCCCCCCGCCGCGGCCTGCCAGGGGCTGTGGGGGCGGAGGGGGGGGGACCCCGCTGGCCGCCCGCCCTCCTTCTGCCCCGCAGATCTGCCGCCTCTCCCCTGGCCTTTTAGGCACTTGGTTTCGGGGAGCAAAGCCGCCCCGCGCCGGCTGCAAACCAGCCCTCGACGCCCAGGGCCTGGGAGGCTTCAGCTTCGGGGAGGGGGGGACTGGTCAGGGGCCTGGCTCCTCTGCTTCACAAAACCCTTCCTTCCCGCGGGCGGTTCGTTCTGTGCTGCTCCTGTCACACCGCTGTCCTTTAGCCCAACTTATTTTTTGCTGCGTCTTGTGAGCAGTGAGAGAAAAAACAAATCCAGCAGTGTGAGGATGCCTGCTGTTTGCCATTGCTAGGAGCGTGCAGCAGGACGGTGCCTCTTACGGTGGCTTCTGTGTTAAGGTAAAGCTACCGTCTTCACTAAACCCCCCCATCTGGACCGAGCACGCCTCCAAAAATGACGAAATGCAACAACTTGATTCTAAAGTGGGTCTCCTGCAAGGCTGAGCAGCCTCCGCTCCCGTTCAACTGAAGGCAGTTACAAGTCAGGACTGAAAGACCTGGCCGGGATGCAAACAGCTGCTCTGCTGAAGGTGTATCCACCTCCCGCTTAACTTGTCAGCTCCTGCCTGCGAGAGGGTAACCACCTTGCCGACGCCGTAGGTGGGATCACCTTCTCTACGGGCTGCGCCTGACCCACTGCAGGCACAACCAGACAGGCTGGCTCAAAGTGTCTGAATCAGCGGGCTGAGCTCAGCCAGCAGGTTTTCCTTGAAGCCCATGGTGGATGCTGGACGCACAACTCCATCGAAGCGACAGCGGTATTATCTTTCCATAGGTCCAACCAGACGGAGAAGAGAATGAGTGTCCTTCTGGGCTGCCACCCTCCAGTGGCTTCCCAAGCTGAATGACCCTTTTCAAACGTACCAGTAGCCTTTCACTAAAAATGTTTTGGTGATCCTGGAGAAGGCCTCCTATCCCTGCCATACATAACATCTAGATCCAGCCCAGACCACATGCGTTAGTACTCTGGTTCTGAGTCCGAGAGGCTCACACACGTGTGACCGTAAGCGTGGGGGAGACGGGAAGAAAGAGGTCACCCGCAGCAGCCTCTGAGCAATCCTGTAATGATGGCGTGTACGTAGATGACGTAGGAGCGTTCAGAACAGGAATCTGCTCTCAGAAAATATTTGCCCTCTGTGACACAAGGAGTCCTGCTGATGTCAATGAAGCAGGAGTGGCAAGCCCTGGTCCTCAGTAAGGAGTCAGATTTCCCTTTTTTTTTTAATATTCACAGGATTATTATGAACATCTGGTAAACAAATTCTTTCTTAACAATTGACAAGATTTTGACCGTTTCCTTTCAGACAGCTGGCTTAGAGTACTGACACACAGACTATAGGGTTTAGACTCACTCTGTTTTTCGTACGTAGCTTCTTCCACAGAAGAACCAAGGAAAGTTTCTGCTTACACATAATTGTATNGACTGTGCTCGTTGCTACAAGACAGACGCAATGGTACTGGCTTTGTACGATCCAATGTTTGTTTGATACCTCTGGAAAAGAAGATTTAACAATCCTAAACTCTCTGCAGGAAGTTAGGAGAGTTACACCGCGATTCAATGCACAAGGAGATGATTAAACCTGGCGCACAGGAGAATCCTTTCTAATTGACTCCCTGGATCAGATTTTGCTGGCAACCATTGGAACTGAAGATTAAAAGGGTTTAACAGCTTCCCTTTTCAAAAAGTGATTTTTAAGAGGAAAATACCACCCTTCATTAAGAATTTCATAGGAGATGCCATGAATTATGTTCTAAAGAGGACATACTTCATTGCTATCTTTGCTTACATTGGTTCTGTAGATTCAAGTACATTCTAGGAGAGGTTATTTTTTGTTACCATGGTAAAAATTATTTTAACTGTATATGATCAGCATTGCCCCCTCTGTTTGCTCATAATCTCTTCTACTCCTCCACTTTCCCCTTCCAAATATATAAGCATCAAGATTTTTTCCTTCTTCCTTTCACTCACATAGGTAACAGAAAAACAATCTCTCAAACATATCCGGTGATGACACCTGTTTATTAACTAGTCTGGATAAAAAACAGCTCTCTTTGTATAGCTAAGTATTCAAAACAAATCCAAAAATTTTAATAGGTAGAAGTTAAACTCTCTTTTTTTAGCCTGGCTTCCTAATGAAATGGGGCTTATGTGATCCTGCTGTCTGTTTTCCTCTCCTTTCCCACCCTCCTCCCCCATTCAAATGCTTTTAAACCTGTTGGCCAATTCCAGCTAAATTTGGCAGAGAGATAGGAAAATAATATCTCTGCAACCTCACCGAGCTTAATGAAAATCAGCAGTGGGCTGAGAAGAGATACCCAAATGAAAGCCCTCGTTTCAGGAAAGACTGTGTAGTTCCACAGTCACCTGTTCAGCTTACGGGGTAAGCCAGCAGCGTGCACACACCGGACAGCGTGTCTGTATAATGATTACTTGAGCTGTCCCACGCCAAGTGTCTGCTGCTTGGCCAGCTGTCACTGTGGTATAGGAAAGCAGGCGAGACTTACATGATGGCTGGGGGGAACTGGAGGTGGTGCGGGGCTGTGCAAGGTATTGGGTGAAGTTGTAGTTATCGGGCTGTGTATACAGAGGCATGGGATAAAGACACATAGGAAGCAGCTTTCACTGCATCAGCTGCTGCCAGAATAACTACTCGCAGTGACTGATGCTACCCACTTGGTAATAGCCACCTTCAAATAGCACAGTAATCCCAAGCGGCACGATTCTTTCCCCGTGATACGTTTTGCCGTTCTACATAAGCAATTTGGGTAGGACACGTGGAAGATTTCCTGTAAAAATACTGGTGTATTCCTTATCTTCCATAGCCACTGTCTCCAGACAACTTATATTATGCCCTTTGCATCCTGGGTGGGAGCCAGGACTGCTAGAGTGATGAATCAATAACATCCATAAGGAAAATGAAATGGAGGAGGCTTTTATTCAGTACATTTCTCTTTCGTTAATTGTTGCTATATTTCATTCCAGCCCCCCATCCTTCCAAACGGCTGGGATTGTGACTCAGCTTCATCAGTTTACGTGCTCAGAAGAGAGAGTCACCCTCTTGGGGCTGATTTCACTATCATTTCGTAAGCTCCGTTGCTCGGCAGGCTTGTCCATCACACAGATCCTTCTGCAAGTCTCACCCATCCCGCATCCTGGATCCCTGTCTTGTCCCAGGCAGCCAACCACAATGGACGAGGACAAGGACAGCCACCACATCAGGGGCCAGCAAGATAACCCTGCTAGCAGGACAGCTGCATAGGGAAACGCTGGCTTTGTTCACCTGGTATCATTGTCCTGTCCTCATCGGATGCATAATCTAAATGACGGAGCACAAACTGGGCCTGAAGACAGCGAGAACCAAGCCCCGCGCTCCAACCCTGCTGCAGAAATGCCAGCACCTGATGGACAGGCAATGCAGACTAAGAAGGGCAATTATTTCTTTGGTTGTGGCACTTAAATCCAGTAGATTTGGTTTGTCAGTCATGAGTCAGCTCTGAAGCAAGCTTGTGCCTTCAAGATATGGTATAGATGCTTCACAGTTGACACCTAGTAAGTCACTCTGTATGTATGGAAAGCTTAACATTGCTGTTCCTAGGTAGCAATTACACTAGATGGCAGGTTGGAAGGAGGGGTTTGCATAACCGGTAACCAGAAAGGAGGAGTCAAAATAAAGTTACTGAGATTTCTTTTTAAGATAACTGCTGTGTCCTCCTCAAAATAGATCAAGGGCCCTTAGGTGGAAACTGAGGGAAAAGCCCGTGAAAGCAGAACAAAAAACCAATGAATAGCAACAGGAAAATAAACTGGAAACATATGTAAAACAAAGAGAGGCAAATCAGACAGGCCTTTCCAAGCGTCACCCTTTAAGCCCCAGCTCCTGGAGCCAGGGGATGGCATACAGTCTCCAGTGTCGTTATTTTCTCCTTGCTGTCCTCTGCAAAGACGACTTGGAAAAACATAACATAGGTGTGCTTTAAAGAAGAGCCAGAAAAGGCACCCAGATTTGGCTAGCAAACACTGGGTCTTTAAAACCGGAGTGACCTGGTAATTCTTTGAGATTTGCCCCACAACTTTTGAACAGTGAGGAAGTGTTCAAAATGCTGGTAATACTACACGGGTTGGATGAATTAATAGTTTGGGCGCTGGAAACAACTATGCTGCCTTCTGGACATAATAAGAGTATTTTCAGAAAAAAGGTGTTTATGTTCAAATATGTAGCTTTCAGGTCAAAGAGAAACCTGGTATCAGAAAGTAAACAACGAGGACAGAGATGGCGAGAGATGTGCTGAACACTGTAAGCGCTGTATTATAAGGCCAACGTTTCCAAGTGCAGCTGGAGACGGTACATTTATATTGCTAAAAGACCCAGCTCACACCGCAATGACAATGGGACACTATAATGGTATTGGCAGCTGACTGCAAGTCTTCTACTGCTAATGTTTTAGAATAGGTCAGACACCACAACCCATATTTAGAGCGTGCTTTTCAGAGACACTGGCCACCCACAATTCCTACAGGGCTGGGCGCAGACATCAAGCCAACAGCTGTAAAGCTCTTATTTCCAATGCTGCGTTTGCAGTCAACACACAAAGCTTAGGTAGGGAGCGTATTGTCAGGAATGTCTTCTGGGTTTGTCATTTATTTTTTATTCAGCCTGTTTCCCAGCTAGTCTTACTGAGGAACAAGAAAATCAAATTACTTGCATGGAGGTCACAGAGTGAGTCATCAGCTCAGCCCAGTGACGGTCAAATAATGCTTATTTGTAAAACTATAATTTTATAGTGCTCTACTGCATAGCTTTAAAAATGAATGTATGGGAAAAATACACCCACATATGACAAACGTACTTATACTCTCTCAGATTTGGGTGGACGTTCTGTTAGTCACAGGGAAGCATCTGTGTAAAGCTTTTTTTGTTGCTGCTTTTTGCTTCTCTAGACATTTCATCAAATGGTCCCTGAGTCAGAAGAAGTGGGTTTTGCTATTAAAGTCTGTGTGGAGGCTGCATTCCAAAGCTGTTGGAGGATTCAAAGATAAATATTCCTACTTTGGGGAAAAAAGAAAAAAAAAATAATCAAGCATCTTTGATTTAAAAAACAACAACAACAACAATCCAAACTGAATGTAATGTTTACAAAGACAGCAAATAACTAATGATCCTGCCTGATAGTCACTTTGGAACTGAAACCCAAGACGAGTTTCATTAAAGCACAAGTTCCTTTAAAATTGCTTTCAATTGTATAGTGTATGCGCCTACCGCACTAAAAAAAAAATGGTATTGATTCATATTGAAACTAATTCCAACAGCAACAAAATATTAGCCAGCAACCTCATACAGCCACTGTGCGATGAACAAAGCTCTTTGGAGCAGGAGTCATCTCTGTTCTGTGATTTGTATTTTGTGTGGTAAGGATGGAATGCAAGCCTGTAATAATCTCTCTTAAGAAAATATTTGGGGGTGAGCGTGTAGGCTATGGCTCCTTTGGGTTGCTACTTTGGAAGCCTCATTTATCCTCTCAGATACATGGCTTGCATCAACAAAATGAGGGAGAGCTGTGCGGTGGAAGACGGTAGAGTCACCCCATCCTGTGAAAGCGTTTCCCGTGTACATACAAAACCAGCCGCTGCAGAACACACAGGAGGTGTAATACAAGGAGGTCGGACCATGCTTGCCTTCAGCTCAGATCTAGGTACATCGCTCAATGTAGCATTCCTGCCTTAGTTCAGGGCAGCCGCTGAGCAGTACCTCCAAACCCACAGCTCTCCCTGCTGTGGTCTGCCACGGACAGCAGAAATTACAAAGACAGCCTGTGCTCTCCCTACGTAGTATCTGTCGTCATCCCTTATGTGGGGGTCCCTAAGCCTAGGTGGGCTTGGAAGGATTTTGCCCTCCCGCATGGGGCAGAAGATGTTTTCTCCCCGTTGCCCTGGGTGCGCTGATGTGCAGAATGGAGGGAGTGACTTTCTCAAGGAGGGCGAAGCCCGCAGCAAAGTTGGGCCCAAAGGTTGAGAGCAAAGTTGGGTTCTTACCCCATCCCGTTTTGCCCACCTCCAACTGGGATGCAGGCTGGATGATCTACTTCATACAAAAATAATGCCCTGGACGAGGGCAGAGGGTTTAAGAAATTCATCTAGCCTCCCTTACTCATGTAGCTTTAACTCTTTTTTGCCTGTTTTAGCAGCGAACAGCTGAAGAGCTCTGCCTCACCAGCCGTTCGAGGTGGAGCTGGACACAAGGGGAGACAATAAGCCTCTAGAAGTGGAGTTTTGCAGAAGGAAAGCTGTTGAGCGAGACTGCAGAGGAGAAGGGGACAGTTTTGTTTGTGCTGGCCTGGTCCCAGTCTCACATTTCCATTGCGATCACGGCCTAGGGAAAAACACACCTCAAGCAACATCGATTAGCCTGGTGCACCTCATCTCCGATAGTCAGATCACCAAGGCAATTGCAGCTCATGTTCAAGAAAAGCCAAGAAGATGAATGAATAAAAATGTTGAAATATTAGATCATCAGTAGAACAGTGAAAACCCCAAACAGATACAAACAATGTTATTGCCTTTTTTCTTTCTTTTTTTTTTCTTTTAACTTCAAGCTGAAAACCTGTTTGGGCCAGAATTCTTTGGAATCATGCTACTGAATGTGCCTATAGCTAGGAGATAAAAAAAAAAAAAGAGGCGTTAAAGCTGCTAGGGGATGTGATCATCACAGTGAGGGACTGGTTGCAGCCTGCAGGAACCTGAAAAGAAACTGGTGAGTGCAGGAGTTAGAAGGCATTGCTATGACAACAAAGCAAACCACCCCTGAAGAGAATAGAAAATATGTACAGCCATGCCAAGATCATAAGCAAAGAAACGTATATTCTAAGAGGAGGCAAATGAAACATTGACTTGGAAAACAAAATTACGCCTTTAGTGTGATTTCTTCTTTATACATGGCACCTCTTCAGGAAAAGCATGCATTTAGCAGAGGGAAAGAAACTTTCGTCAAAGCACCTCTTTGCTCAGTCCTCACGCTTTGAGGAGGCAGCAGAAAGATCTGCGCGCTATGTTTGCACTCTCAGGTTTCAGTTAGCCGTGGTTGTTTAAGCTATCCATAAGGTGGTCTCTATGCTTTTTTCCAACCAACACTTACTGTACTTGTGAACAAATTTAATGCTAACTTTCTTACATTTTCCCTCCTAATAAAATTAATCTCATTTACCAGAAGACGCCTTTTTATTCACATTTAAAGCCTAGGATACTCCATGGAGGGTTAAACCTAGAAATTCCTCTAGTGTTCTGGCAGGGGAGGTTTCCATGTTCTTCTACAGCTGCACATAAGTTATTAACAAGGTCGGTCCAAGCAGTTGTCTGGACCATACCTAGCAGAAAACTCCCTGGTGACACTGATGCTTGATGACAGTCAACTCTTGAAATCAGAGCCAGCATGGATGTTGACATAACGGTCCACACATCGTGTGCTCAGCCAGAAGGAGGAAAATCCTCTCGTTCCCAAAGCGAAGGAGCAAATGAGCAGGCTGGAGGAATACACTATAACAAGAGTGTGCAAAAGAGGTGGTGAGCAGCATCTAGGGTTTGTCGCAGGGAGCAGAGCTGGGCAGCTTTGTGCCACGGGACTGTTCTGCACAGGGGATGTCTTACACTGGGAGAACTGCTGGAGACAGAGCAGTATCAGGCCCCACCTGGACAGTCTTATGATGTTTTTTGAGATTTATCTTCTAATAAGCTCTAATGTAGCTCTGGAGTGGTAGGAGAGAGGGTGCCATACACACAGGCTCGAGTGGGATGTCCTCTGTCTCTACAGGGTCCTCATGATGCAGCCCCCTGCCTCCCTCCAGCAGACCTGAGTAGTTCTGCATCACTTTCTGGCATAAATACTCCCCTGCTTCAGCCTCAGAGATTTCATTCCCCTACGGCACTCCTTAGCCAGAGACTGAAACACAGAGCTCAACTGTTACAACCATACGCTGTACCCCATAATACGTCTGGAACATCAGCAAACTAACGCATGAAAAACGTTGTCCTGGGCTAGGACATCTTGCGGTAACAAGAGCAACAACAAAAAAAAAGTGTAATTGGCCTTGCCTGTCCTGTGAAAGCTACTGCCGCGGAGCGGCATGGGTCGAACCCCCTAGCAGAGGCATGGCCTGTGCCACCAAAGGGAATTTCAGCCTACGGCAACGCCACCTACGTACCCAGACACGCTAAACTGTCAGAAACACTCATCTGTCAGCATAGCTCTGTCTACACCAGCACCTTGCCAGCAGTGGGGGAGTTGATTTCTTTCCACACCCTAGAATTACACTGGCAAACCCTGTAGGTTACGCTAAGCCACAGAGTGCAGGCCACGTGTGCGTACACTTTATTGGCCTTCATTTGATCCTGTGCATTAAAGGCAGCTGGGCTTCCTCTCTTTCCAACTAAATAATAATTACACCTATTGTTCCCAGTGGGCAAAGAGACCCTGTTCGCACATATCCAGAAAGACAAGGCATATAATTAACACCTTGCTGGGATAGAGAGCTTTTGTTCTGGTTAGTTATTACATGTCTTGCAGCCTGAAAACAGTGCTTCTTACATTCATTTCAGCTCGTTTCCTCCCAGCCTCAGAGCTTAACTCCCTGCTTCTTCCCAGGTCTTTGTGCGT
Source organism: Ibidorhyncha struthersii (assembly GCA_013398815.1). Classification (NCBI taxonomy): domain Eukaryota; kingdom Metazoa; phylum Chordata; class Aves; order Charadriiformes; family Charadriidae; genus Ibidorhyncha; species Ibidorhyncha struthersii. The sequence goes on from VZSZ01003435.1 coordinate 415,901, forward strand.
GAACGTGTCCAAGCAGCAGTGCTTGGCAGGCTGAGGCCAACAGCTTAATTCAGATGTCCAGAGCAGGGGGTCCCGAACCTTCATGTGCATCCCGTGTTCCTGCACACAGGTGGGTGCCGTGGCTGTGGTTGCTGCCGCCAGACCCATCTGGGAACGAATGGCAAAGGTCTCCACTAAAGACGCAAGGCAGAGGACAGGTCTCTCACCTTGAGACTTGGGCTACGGGAAGAAGGTGAAGTTCCACCAAATGGCTGGGCTTAAATAACAGCTCATTGCTCTCCTCTTCCTCCTTCCTTTCTCTTTTCTTCCTTATCCTGTTTCCATCCTCTCTGCAGCTCTCATTTTCACTCTGGGTTCTGTCCCTGCCCTTCCCATGTGCTGGACTCCACCCTCTGCTGACCAGTGTGGTCAAAAAATCTCCTTTTTTTGGGTGTGTGGGTTTAGGTTTTTTACTTTTTCGCTTTACATTTCATTTTTCAAGCCTCCAGTTCAGTGCATTCAACTGAAGGGTCCCAAACAGGCTGAAGACTGGCAGAAAGGGGGAAGCAGAATAGTCACAGTTAAGGGCAGAAAGGGGGTTGGCAGGGAAATGGGGGATGTCCTCCCCTCTTCTAGCAGCAATCTGCCACGAGAGCAGCTCAAGCTCTCTTCTGTAGCTTTGCCATTTGTTTTACCAACACAGCGACTTGGATTACAGTGCTATGAGGAGGTAGGGAAGGTTGAACTACATCATTTTGTCAGTGATAACGTTGCCTAGGTACAATTAGAGCGGCAAAGAATCACTTCGTTTCAGGGCCAAAATCCCATAGGCAAAAGCGTTGTATTGCCAGAGTAAGGTCTAGCTTTATGACATGAGCTTCCCAGAAAGGCAACTCTCAAAAATCCTTTTGGATATGGTGCTCCCCAGCACACTCAAAGGCCTCATGAGCCATCCAGGCAGCGCAGGGAAATCCTCCCCACTCCTGTGTTCCCGTCTCGCAGCCTCCGCACGTGAACTGCTGACAAGACCACCGCTTGAGCTGATGGGCACCAGCACTCAGGAATACAAGGCAGAGAGCAGAAGCTACACTCAAGACACGAGGAACCAGAGCAAGAGCAGACCCCAAATGGTTTGGCACAATCAATACAGGATTTGGCCATCGACTGAGAAAGGAGCAGCTGCGGCTACTGCCTTCCAGCATAGGTCCTGGCAAGCAGCGGGGTTACCAACACCCAGCCGACAGGCGCTTACACAGCCAACATTTCGTCACTTTGCTCCATGCTTGGTCCAGCTGGTACTACCTGCTTCGGCGAGGTCACTGCAAGCCCAGGGTGGCATTTTGCCCACTGACAGCTTCAACTATAAATATCCAGAGCATCATACCAATACAACCTGAGTGAGAAGGAGCACTTACATCAGCTTAAAGACACCCAAGTACCAAGTTCCTTTGATGGGACCACTCTTTGCTCCCTGTCATCAACATGAAGCTAGAGGTCAGCTCTGTATCAGAGCACTCCCAAATCAGCTGGATTAACTTAAAACCCCTTTGTCAGCTCCATAAACTACCATGGTGCACAGCTCAGTTAGTAGCATATAACATTTTCACTGCCTCAATACAGATAAAGCAGCAGCGGTGCTTCGAGGAGAAAAGGCTCTAAAAAAGACCATTTCACACCTGTACTAACTTAATAAAAACAGTAATAGCTGTGTTTTGTAAATGGAAAGTGCAGCCACACTCATGCAATCCTGGCAGTCTAAAAACTCCTGTTGTGCACGGTTCTGTCTTCTTTTGCAGCCTCTAAATGCAATGGTATCTCATGCCTTGGGGTTTCAGCCCTTCCAATTAACTAACAAGCTTTATCTCCCACTGGTGCAACTGAAAGGTCAGTCTGTGATCTCAGGAAACACTAATTGCTCTTTTTTTCCCCCGTTCTAATTTAAATAACATCCAGTCCCACCCTACCATGTGAGGAGCTTTAAAAAGGTCTGTACTTAGCACAGGGAGACTGCAGCAGACAGGTAAGCAATTAGGCAAAATAAGCAGCAAGTTCTTCTAATAGAACAGCCATGCAAAGGTACTGTTCATTTCCTGTGACAACTACTGTACCGAAATGATGTAGGATGTTTAAATGGATTTGACACCTAACATTTTGCTAATGGTATCTGTTTTCAGACCTCAGTGCTATGAAGTAGCGTGAAGGTCCCTCATGTACACACCCCACCAAAATTGGTAGGACCCAGACAAGCACCTAAAACCACCATGATAGCAATGTCCCTAAAACACATGGTAGTATTATTTGACTATGATTTGAAAAGTTATTGTTAGTATTAGCAGTTTAAAGCCTGATGTAGCAAAAAAAAACCCAACGCAAACCAAAACAAACACCCAGCCGCAGCTTCATTTCTCCTTGTTCTCCAGTTCTATGCTCAACAGTATTTCAGCAGCTGCCTCTGGAGAGGCAAAAATATCCCTGCAAGAGTCAGGCACTGCCAGGAGAAGGACACAGACTGCTGGAGATGGGCATTACTTCCCCCCTCCCGTGAAGCTAGCCCAGGGCAGCAGCCAGAAGAGCGTTATTTCAGATCCTTTTATAACAGCAAGTCGGGAGAATTAAGCAGTGCCCAACAGGCCGGGCAGAGGCAGAAAGGATTTGTCCCAACTGCCCGGGACACTCCTTTCCTACTTTCCGTGGGAGGTCTCTAATCTGCTTTTGCTGCTGGCGGCTGGAGATAATAGTAGCTGTACTGCCTTGGGCATTTTTCTCCAGGATCTCATCCGGTCCCCTGAATGGGGACAGCAGATACACTTCCCTAGGTTCCCAGTCCATTCCCTGAATGAAAAGTTATCTACCGTCCCCGTTATCTCAAAAAGAATGGCTCTGGGAAGCACGGCTTAGCCCTGAAAAAGGCCCTGTTGTGAGGAGACAGGGGAAGTAAGATTAAAGAGAAAAGCAGCAGCAAAGCTGGACCACAGCATCTGATTGAGATCTCAGGTTTTACTCACAGTTTACTGAAACTCCCTCCCACTTCCAAATTTTCTCAGGACAGAATGAATTGCTCTATCAACAAGTGTAAAAGGAAATGATTAATTTACCCTTCCCATCCAAACTGATTACCAAGACTTCCATATCTCTAGGACCTGAGTAATGAATGAGCTTCCTGTGATTATAGCCAGGCACACCAAGAGGGCTCTGGTGTTAGCATTCACGCCTCTGGGTCAAAAGCTGTAAGGACCACACAGCGTATCTGTGCTCATCAGAGACAGCAGCAATGTTTTCGCACGGCGAACAGTAACTCCTGTAGTCTTTGACCTTGTGCACAGTAGTAATCTTGTTTAAACAAAAAGTAAAAAAATCTCTGTTTCACACCACACGACATGGCACGTGGAGCACTAGGCTAACGGGAAAATGCTGGAGTCCTGGTTTCCCTGCCATGCAGACCGGAGCTTGGACTTTCTTTCCAAAATGTGAGGCTCAGCTTGCTGGGAAAAAGGCAAGAGGAATTGGAAGCTCCTATCTCACAGAAAGACAAAATGCTGCCAGCAATTAATGGATAGTATCTTGCTTCCTTACATGACAAGCCTCACTCCTAGTGAGACAGGAATTCGGCGCGAGCTGGAAGCTGCAATTTTCTTACAGCTCCTTCTCTTGTGGTGGCATGCTTCCCAGTTGCTGATCTTACCATGTGCCAGGCAAAAATCTGTCCTCCTGCTATCTTTGGCCTCCATGCTATCAAATGCTGACCCTGATTCAGAGCTGTGCTGGTCTGAGTTAAACGGCATAGCAGCGAGACAGCAGGGCTTCTCCGCACTAATGCGCTCCCCGTCGCTAACAGCGAAAATCAGGCTGGAGATCCAAGCGGGGACGTGATGGTCACCCTCCTCTGTTCTGTCCTTCAGATCAGATGTTGAGCCAAAGCCTCTTCTCCAGCTGCTTTCGAGGTAGAAATTACAAACTGTCACCATCATTCTCAAAAAGAATAAAAAACGAACCTCAGCCTTAGCGCGCAGGCCAGCATCCTCCCTTCCCCCCTGGAGGAAAATGTTAAACTTTCACAACTAAACCTGAAACCCAGTGATGTTTGGTTTAGGTTTTGTTACAAACCTAGAACACAGGCCAAGTTTGCAAAAAAAAAAAAAAAAAAAAAAAAAACGGGCAAAGTTTCAAGTAAATCAAGACCGATTTATGGTTTTGAGTGGAAACTATACTCAATTCAGTACTTTCACAGGGGTTTGATCTGAAACCAGGCTCAGTCTGGCAGCCTCAGGCTGCCTTTTGCTTCAGGTTAAATTGAAAGCCAAACCCAGCGCATCTCCCCAAGTATCCAGGCCTATGGGGTCCTTGCAGGAAGGAAGGATTCACAATCACAGATGCTTTAGGTTTCCCATAATTGCACAGCGGTACCTACACACCCGTGTAAATCATTCCAGTCTCACACGGGCAACAGATCTGCCTTCAAGACAGTACTGTAATATACGCTGAGGGCTTTCATTATAAAATACATCATATAATTCAAATTCTAGCCTGTAATTTTTTTATTTGTTGGGGTTTTTTTCCCCCTATTTCCTTTAATTGTTTGTTTTGCTTTTAATCTCTTTGCTGCTTTGGTACAGTTGGCTTTTTATCAGATTGCAGACAAAAATTCTGGTGGTCTTGTATCAAAGGCTGTAAGTTGTTGCAGTAATTGAGAATGCTGTTGCAGCACTGATAGTAATTCACCAATTTTACAGAAAGATAAGGCGCACGCCTTACTATGTGCATATACTGCACTATCTCCAAGCTTTCTCTCCCTCTGCCTAACACTGATACTTGTGTACGTTTTAGGTCTGCTTTCGAAATATTAAACAAAAGTGTCCATTTGAAAAAAGTGATGGTAACTGTGCCATTGCTGCACAGACGGCGCAGGAGTCAGCATTTCACAGGGGCAGAGGAAGGCTGAAGTAAATAATGGACAACCAAAGCCGTTATTTAACGACCCTGTGCCTGGCTTCTACCATTATTTCACATCATTAAACGTATCGTCTTGCTTCTCTCTGCCAGCCCTCCATTTTCCAAGTCCTACTTAACACCTGGTAGATCCAGACAGCGAGGGGTTTTGCATCCCTGAATCTGACAAGACGCTCCAGACATGCAAACGTTCACAACGCAGCAGCCCGAAGTCAGCACATCAGTATTAGGGCCGTGCAGTCCGTGCCTTACACAGATGTACGTGTGCTTGACTATACGCTGGGAGTAGACTTTCATGGGATTAGCCACCGGGAACATTAAGTGCATGGTTAAGTTTTTGTGGGGCTGGCAGGCCTATCTATTAACAAAAGAAACAGATACATAAATACTACTTTGCACGTATCCAGTCCCCCCTCCTAATTCTTTGTATTTTAATCAGATTAAACTTTGCAGAAACATATTATTTCATGACAGAAACGCCATGAGGAACAATCCTTTGTATAGGATATCAAAGAACCATCTGAGACGTGGCTCCAGTCGAGTTGGCACGGAAGAGGTAAAGCATCCCCAGCCACGAATCCTCCCCAAGCCGCCAGGAAGCCACAGGGAAGTATGCTTGCTGGAGCCAGGCTCCTGGAAACGTGCTGCTCTCTGTAGTGGTTTCAACAACAACAACAACAAAAAATCCGATAGCAAGTATGATGGGCTTAACGTATGAGCCGTTCCCCATGCAGCCGGCTTGATGCGCCTCAATGGGTGCAGGGGAATCGTTTTCTCGCTACCGATTTCCCCAGCTCCCTGCTGAGATGGGCTTTGCCTCCCAGGTGGTCCTTTCCCAGCGGGAGGATACAGGTGGAGATACAAGTCCTCTTCCTGCTGTACAGCTGCCCTGGCCGAGTTGCTCCCACCGCCACCGTCCCCGCAGGTCCCTCAACCCACTCCCTTCAAAATCTTCTCGTTAAGCTGATTATTGGGCTCATTTTCACCTTGCTGTGACAAGCAGCTGGAGACAGGCTGCAAACAGCAAACTTCCCACTGCACTTTCACAGGCACATCTCCCGCAGGCCAGTGGGGACCTGCCGGGTGCTTTGCCTTTCTTCTCCGCAACACCTCGAGCCCCAGGGAGCCGTGACAGCCACCTCTGGGCACTCCTCTGAGCCGAGGGACCAGCCAGTGGGTTTTGCCCGCAATTCTTCACTTCTACACGGACTTTGCAGGGGGTTAAAGTGAAGTAGTGAATAGCCCAGCACTGCCGAGAAACCTGATTAACCCTACTCCTTGCCAGACAGAAAGCAGTTTGGGTTGGTATTCCTTTACTTATCTTTCCCAAATTTACCAGACTATGTGATCTTTTCAAGCACAAATCACCTGAGATGACTAAGGTTAGAAATTGATTTCTAGATGTTAATAACACCGCCAGCGATGCCACCATTCAGCTTGTGCACAGAGCTGCAAAGTAGCAGACCAGATTCCTCCCTAATATATAATCCCAACGAAAGGAAGGTTATTCCAGCAGGGGTAACTCTTACTTCTTCATGCTAGACACATGCCACTTCTTAAATCCAGTTTTCTATTCACATTTTAAGTATCCTCCTCGGAAGATAAGGGAATTAGGCAGCCGCGCTGTCTACTAAGGCTGACTGAAAAAATGAAAAGAGAAAACTGTTCCAGCTGAAGCACAGCTGGACAACTTTCCTTGTTCTTATTATTTGATGCCCTCCAGGATATAAAGAAAGTCCGTGCTTCATTGTTCCAGTGACAGAATAAAGCCTGCTGAGACCCCACCACTTCATTACAAAACATCGCATGCTGGAGCAACCACAGAAGGCCACAGCTGGCCAGCTCTGGGAAAATCAGGAAAAGAGTTTGCTAGCTTAAAATGGCTTGAATTCAGATTTTCTGTCCCCTGCCAGTTGGAGCACACAGCATTATTTGTTGGTCTGGAAGGAAATGCCCGTCACCTAAGCTGCCAGTTACCATACATGTTTTTTTCACATTAGATGCTACGGCTGGGAAGAGAAGCTCTAGGACTTGACTGCCCACTGGACATCGTAGTCTCACCCTGGACCAGCTCCCACCTGCCCCTCCCCAAGTGCGCCAACAAGTTGGGCAAACGCTCGAGCTGCAAACCACATTTCTGCTTCAGTCAGTTGCTTGGGATGTTTCTCTCATGCCTATCAGCATCACCTCTCTTATCTGGAGTGAGCACAAGGCATTTTGCTCCTCCATACGTCCCTAGCCTGCCTGCGGGTGAGCAAGCGAGCCCCCAGCTCGAGCAGGGAAGTAGCTCCGAGTGCACCTTCGCACCCATATCCCTGACAGGGCAAACCCGCTGAAGGGGAGAGCCCTGCAGAGCCCCACAGGGGGATGGCGTGCATACTACTAAAACTAGCCCCCAACACCTCTCACGTGACCCTACACATCTCTCTCTATACGACCTGCCAGCAAACAGAGAAAACCTGGAGTTTATTGGGGTGAAAGGCTGGTGCCGAGGATCAGGTTGTTAGAAAACCAACCATCCAAGCGGCATAGCCATTTAAAACCAAGCGCCGTAAAGCTGCACGCATCCATCCCCTGTTGCCTCAACTCTTTCCTCACTGCTGCTTCTTCAGCATCTTTGCCGGGAAATAAGAGGGAACTGGTAATGCTCCTGCCTTCAGCCCTGAGGCTCTGCCCCAGGCGCTGTTGCGAGCCTCATCCTGTGCCCTGAAGGCGCAACCAGGAGTTGCAAGCACTCCCAGTGCCTTTTGCTAAGGTGAGCTGTGACATCCTCCCCCCCACCCCCCATTCCTCCATTCCCTCTTCTTGTTTCTGCAGAAGCAATTGCTCAGCAGGAATTGAGTGAGGCCAAAAAAAAAACCCCAAAAATGTCTAGGGAAAAAAAAAAAGACAAACCCAAAACGTGCAATTTTGGAGCTTCCAAAATGAATGAAACATGGCAAACATTTTCAACTGTATCCAAAATATAGGGAGAAAGGACATATATATATATACACATTTCTTGAAAGAAACAGTTTGTTTTGAAAATGCCACAGCATTTTGTTTCAATGCCTCTTAAACACGAACCTTTGATTTGCTATTTTGAAGTGGCATTTTCCACTCCAGAGAGACCTGAAATAAAAGAAAGTGTGAGAAGCAAGAGGGGTAACTAACCTCAAAACAAAACATTACATTCAAAATGGGATTCGGGTTGACCCAAAATAACATGTTGGGTTTTTTCTCATTTCCCCCGAACAAAAAAAAAAAAAAAAAAAAAGAAAAACGGCCATTTCTTTCACTTTGACCCAATCCAGTTCTTTTTCTCTCCATTTTCCAGCTCAGCCCCTGAACTAAGGCAGTTATCATTTTCCCAGGTCTTTCCAGAGGGCACATTTTCTGCTTTGTGCCTCCCTGCCATGCAGTCCGTGGGCAAACACAGACCGAGCAACAAAGCTGTGCTCCTTCGGAGCAAACCGATCCCTCAGGTGCCTTCTTTTTACTCAGTCTTAACTTCTGCATAAGAAGTGAGTCGGTATTATCCGGGCTGCCTGACTCATGAATTTCAGGAGGATCTAAAACGCTCAATGCAGACACAGTCTTCGCACGAGTGCGTGAAGCAGGCAGGGTAAGGGGAATCTGTTCGTATTTGATCTCCTTTCTAACTCTGTCACACTTACTGTGTGGCTTTGGCAAGTCGATTTGCTCCCGTGGCTCAGTTTCCCCGACTCCAGAGCAGAAACGAGCTTTATCAGCACAGCAAGCTGCTGTGCCTGCTCATGGGTGCGCTCTCCTGAAAACAGCACATTAACCACTGCACTGTTATGCAGCGAAATTTCTTCCCTTTTATTTCAGCATCTACAGAATACCGAAAGGTTTTAATGGTCTAAACCTGCCTACTGCTTGTGTCTCTTTTGGGATGTTACTCTGTTTGCGAGGGCAGCCAAGCTTGGAGAAAAACAGCTTCTTCCCTTCCCCCCCTTTCCCCTTTTCACTTTTTTTTAGATTTTTTTTTCAGTATCTTCCTCCGCGGGTTTCCGGCGGTTCCTTTCAGCCCCACAACAGACAGCTGCGCTCACTGTACCTGTGTGTCTGTCTGACTTCTCCTCCCCAGGAGATTTGTCTAGCAGATAAGCACAAGCTTGCGGAAATCCTGTGGCACCGACCTTAGGGCAGCTCTTTGTAGCAGGGATCCCAGTGACATTTTGTCCTCCTGGAGGTCCCGCTGACGGACACATCCATGTATTTTGCACCCCCTGAAAATCTGAAGTAAAGCTTTGGCCCCCTAACACCGTCTCCCCAAACACACGAGGCTCCACCGCTGCTCCGTGGTTTTTGCTGTGGCCAAGCTTACTTTCATTTTCACGTGGTGGAGGTGAACGTGGCGTATGGGTTTCAGCCAGGGAATCCTGCATAGAGGTCCCGAGTGCTGCACCCTAAAGACACTGCACACACAAGAATGATCCCTATGTGTGGAATCGACAGGGAATTTATCCCTCGAGATCTGGGAGAGCTGGGGTATAGATGCACTGAAGTTACAAGGTGTTTAGTTGAGTGATGACTCTGAAGGGAAAAAGGAGTAGTGAAGGGAGGAAGACCTGGGGAGGGTGGTGAGATGGGTCATGCACGTGTCTCCTGCGCGGGAGAACCCTGTCTTCTTAGCATGGAATAAGGTCAGTTTATTGCGTATTAAGAAGGACTTGTTGGGAGAAAACACATATCCAGAAAAGAAAATCAGGACAAAACAATATCCCAAGGATGCTTGTTAGGATGCCAGGATGGAGGCAACCCGTAGGCGTCTGGTTGCCCTGAGTCAGAGAGAAGCAGGATGCAGAGCCCCTGCGGTTTGACTGAGGTTATAGAGGAGTTCCGGGGCACCCGAGGGCCGGCAGCCAGATTTCGGCCTTCCCAAAGGAGCCACCTTAGTGCCTGAGACAGCCGCCTTCTCCACATCATAACGACAAAACTTCCCAAGACAGACCCCACAATATTCATCACAAAGCCACACAAATACACATAAAAAGACAAAGCCAGGCTCTCCTTTCCCCGAAACTGGCACTGCGTACAACCTATCAGTCTTTTCCAATTCCAGTCCGACCAAAGGGGTATATGCATGCATTTTTTTCCCTAGTTTAGAAAAGCAAAAAATATTTCTTGGGCTTTTGTTTCAAAAATCACTACACTGTGACATTTTTCAGCAAAATATTTCAATTAGGTTTTTATTGTCTTTTCGGGGTTTTTTTCTCACTGAGACGGATTTAGTATCTGGTTCCACGGAGTCAGCAAGAAAGTCAAACAGAATTTATAGGAAACTGGGAAGTCCCAAGTGGACCTACCCGGGTACAGAGCAAAGATTTAAGACTTATTTGAGGACATGGAAGTAAAAAGAACAACAACATTTCCTTTGGGAGGAGCAGCTCTTGTATTCATGGCTTCCAGTTTAAACAGAAATGTCTTCCCTCAGCAATTTTGCATTGCAGGCAACCTGGGAGACGTAGCGCGACTGGAAGAGGACAGGGAGGGGAATCCCAAGGACTCGATGACAGCATTAAGTAATTCCAGAGACTCTCCTACAGGAAATAAGAGTCAAAAGAGGAAAAGGAAAAAGGTCAACAACACCTTCCAGTTCAAAACTCTCTGCAAGCCATTGTTTTGCAGATGAAATTGTCAAGGGAGGCAGTGTCTTCTGGTGGTGAATATTCCCATATTTCCTCTTCCTTTCGAGCTTGGCTAGCACATTTATGTCCAGCCCGGTAACCCTACAGGCAGCTGAATAACATTTACTGCAATGTCTAGACACGGGAGAGCACTGCACCTCCTAAATTAGCCCAGGATACCCTCCAACCATGACGTTCTACAAGAGGGATCGCCAGTGTCTGATACTTGAAATGGATTGCAAAATCTTTCCCCCCAGCAGCGAGTTACGAGTAAAGACTGCCATCGAATAGAGGCAGAAGGGGAAGTCTCACTCCACCTGGAGTTTGGGGGGTCCCTCTGTATACCGGCAGGCTGATGGAGCCCGTGGCTCTCTGAAGCTGCCCATTTGGCTCCCAGGAGCCACGGAGGTGGAGAATGAATTTGGCATCAATCCCATACGAACCTAGAAATGAGGACTCTGGTTCCACAGGGATGCACAGCCTACGGCAAGGTTTCCCTAGCTGCCTACCTTCAGGGAGCTACGTTAAAGGCCAGCCACTGGTCTCACCATGGTATATATTTCCAAACTAAAGGCACCAGTGGTATTATTCCTGGTCTATACCACCATACCGCAGCGGAAAAATTTTCTTCAAAAGTCTTAATGAAGAGAAAGCCACTGAGAGCTAAACAAATAATTCTTTACACCAGGCATGATCGCCCCTTCGCAGCCTGCAAACCACTGAGCAAAATCTTCACACCACGGAGAGCCACCAAACCTTGACCTCCAAGCCACGGGGAGGAGGAGCTGGGAGGCCGAAAGGGAGAGTTACCCCATCCCTGAGCTCTGCAGCTCCCTGGGTCGTGCTGGGTGCCTGCCCACAGGAGTTCCTGCACAGGCTCCCCTCCTCCAGGCAGTCGGCCACCCCCCATTCAGCGCTGGGCTCAATTTTCGCAGTCGCACACGTCTTCAAACCAATGGGAATTAGAGGCTTTATGATCTGACTTCCATGATTCAGAAGCTTGCAATTTTGCGGGATGTGGGTGCTTCCCTCGCGTGGGACATCTGAAAGGCCAAGCCTTGCTCATCTTTGAAATTACATATAGTGTTTGGATATCTTTCATGTCACAGTGCAATTTCCAGGATGAATGCATATGCTGCACCCCTTTATGGTAAGTGTGTTTTAATTTAGGCCTCTGTGATGTAAGACCCTGAAAAGTGCATTTAAAATTGAAAAGGCAGCTGGTCCTCAACACTAAAGGCACAAATATGATACCGCAAAACATTTTCTGAAGGGCGTGCCTTCTTCAAACACACCTTCATTAGAAAGATTAAAATTCAGAAAAGAGACGGCATATGTCTTACAGTCATTATTAATAAAAAAAAAAAAAAAAAGTTTGGGGAAGCATTATAACTAAGAATCTAAGTTTAATTCTTTATCCAAGTTACACGTTGGCACAAGTGCAAAGGAAAGGGCTCTTGTTTAGGCAGCAAAAACTATTTGTAGGTGAAAACACTTCTTTGGAGGGTGAAAAATGTGTTTCATCTGTTGGGAGTTATTTTCAAACTTGGAAATCAAGGCGTAAAGAATTTTCCTAGGGTAGAAATGCACACTGGAGCACTTTTACTCAGGCTACACCGGGCAAATGATTACAACCACGTTCAGTTTGATGGGGCAGTTTCCCAGTAGCATTTCATTTTAATCCATGCTGATATAAACTATGAGAAGAGAATAAGCAGTGTCGTATTTAGGCTTGAAGCATTTAACTTTACTCCAAAATTCTCCTAAGTTTGGGGTAATTCCGGTATGTCTCACAAACATGTTAGAATTTATTTCTGTCCTTTCTGATATAGTGAATTACAGGGGAACAGAGGGGCTTAGGCGATTAAAAAACCCTTTACAGCCAAGCAATTAGACACACGTAAATAAGCATGGGGAATTAAGCTCAAGTGGATGTTATTTTCCTGTCCTAGATGACTCCCAAGTGCTCCTGAGTCTGAGTTCTCCCCCTGACACGTGGGTATCTCCTCGGGCTGTGATTTCTTCTGCTGTAAGGGAAGACCAACTTTCTTCTCCGCCCTTACAAATGGCCGTGAAGGGTACTAATGAAAATTGGTATATAAGACCAGACATGATTACACAGATGCACTAACTATATCAAAAGTCACAATGTATCATTTATTACCTGGGTGATTATCTCTTTTCAAGATCTCATGTTCCTCAGTGATTATCTCCCCCTGATACTTGGAAAATGACTATGAGAAAATTCTGTATAATGAAGCGCCATTGTTAAAAGGTCAAAGCCCCTTTTGGGGTAATTGTGTGCAGCAAAGTAAGTTACTGCAAAGCTTCCACCGCTTTCTGGTATAGCAGATTTTATGGTCAAGTGAAGCTCTGGCCGTGATTTTGGTGACGGCTGTACAGTAGCGGCACAAAGTCCTTTCCACTCTTGGTATTCTTCAGAAAGCAGCAGGCTGCAGGGTCTGGTGCCCTTTCTCAGAGGGTGCCTCGCTCACCCCATCACTAGCAGAGGTAAAGTCCACCTGCAGAGGGGACAGAGTTGACCTTGACTTGCTACAGCAAGGTGAAAAATCACCTCTGCTTTGCACCCTCCCAGGTTGTTAAAGCAAGATAGCTATCTATCTTTCTTTCAAGAAGACAAAAGACTTATTCCGGTTTGCCTGCGACCCCGAGAGAGGAGAAGGGCCAAAATTCGGACTGCCATCTCCCAGGCCTTTGATCAAGTCTTGTTGAAGAGCTTTCACATATGTTACCTCCTCAGACTCAGAAATGTCAAAGAGAAGACCCAAATCTCTTTAGAGCTGAGCAGGAACTGATTTATAAGCAGCTTTTCAATGTCACAGTTATCCAGAGCATTTTATGCAGGAATAAGTTAAATACCGGTAGTGTGGCGATGGCTTTGGTACAAGGAGCAGCAGTTATGTGCAAGGTAATGCATACAGGCCACGCGGTTAGGGTAATTCTGTCACCCCCCAATGAGTTTTGGACTACATTGTATGGGAGGAACAGATCTGGTGGCAGAGGAGAAGCAGAAAGCAAAAAATAAAGGAAGAGCCCAGACGCTGTGATAGGTCTGACAAAGACAAAATCGGTGGCATTAAAAAAATATCATCAGTCACCAACATGTCTTCTGCATAAGCTCTCTAGCTCCCTGCTTAAAAAAAAAAAAAAGTGATAAAATGCTTAAAATGACGGACAGTGCCGCCGAGTTGGGGATATACAAGAAGCTAAGGTGTCGGGATACTGTTAAGGATCTTGATCTTTGTTCCCTCAAAAATGTAGGGCAATTGAAAACCTTTCTGAATCGAGGCCCATCATTTTGCAGAGATTCACGCCCGCGTTGAACATGCGTGACCCTGAAGAGACGCATGGTCCTAGCATACGTGTGTGTTCTCCGTGTCATCAACGGGACCTCTCCACTGTGTGAAATCAGGAGGCAGGAATTTGCCATAAGCCACTGAAGGTACATTATGGCTATTTAAAATAAAACCTCTCCTCCGGATGGTCTGATCCTGCTGCCACGGCCTTCAGTGGAGCTGAATCGGGGAGTTATCATCAGCGCCACCTAACTCCTCCCGTAAAAACCACCCCTCCAGCCATACTTTGTAAAGCTGCAGTCAAACAATTATCACCTGTTAAAAATACACGCAGGAAGGGATGAGATTCTCTTCCTAAACACAGCTTTCAGCACACCCATTTCAGTGTAAATGCTGGGGTTGAGAGACTCTAAGAGAAAAACAGAATCAAAGGCAAATGTTTACCTGCCATGGATCTAGGAGGTTTCCTTCACAGTTCCTACAACATAAGTCAAGTATTCCTGACTATGGAAACGAAGCCTATTTTCCAGACTGTCTTCCATTTGCTGTTTTCCAGCGCTTTCTAAATTCTTTGCCACTATAAACCTTAAATTAACCCCCACTCCTCCCCACTTGCAATTTTAGCACGATGGTATTAACTGTGGCATGAACAAAAAATGCCCTTCAGCTGCCGCTTCAGTACGCCCCATATCTTGGATTGGTTTCACTTCCAGCTTTTAAGGTCAGAACATGCACCCAGCAATAACCAGCCCCCCTTTTTCTCTTTTTTTTTTTTCTTTTTTTGCTAAGAGACTGGAGAGGCTCCTATCCGAAACAAGGGAGTTTTGCGAGCGGGCTGTGAGCTCTGGGGAGGCGAGCCCGTGCTTTTAGCTTTGCTCTCATAACCTGGGCTTGCAATTCTGGGCTTCATTAATCCTGGCAGCAAACGCTGCTGGAGATGTGGCTGGCAGTAAGCACATGAAAGGCCTTCACCCAGTTGCTGCAAATGGCAGCGTCTGTTAATAACCACGCACAGAGCAGAGCTGTACGTCTTCATTCCCTTGTAGAGAGAGCTGGAATACATACTGGAGTATATGTACAGTCCCAAAAGATTTGTGTGGGGTGACTAATTACTTTTCTCCTTAGAAGTGGGCAGGTAAGCATAATATGTCGGTGATTACAAGGACATAAAAGGAGTGTGTGATTTATTTTCCATGGGAATCCTTGGGAACAGCAATGCAAGCATCTTGAAGGATGGCTGTCTAAGGTGGTGCTCTCTGCAGGACCATTAAACTCTCTTCACAGCTTCTTCATCTTGTGCTGTCACTTACTCCTGGCAAAGTGGTGCGTGGGGTTAACCATGAACTTTCTTTAGCTCTAACTCTCCGCCTCTGAGTCCTTGCAGGACACTCATAAGCCATGTGCTATATTTGCCTAGTTGGAGTTGTTATGAGGACGGTGACACAAGCGAAAATACCTGCCTGGAGAAGAGGGTGGACTGTTACTCTTTGAAATTAAATATTATCGAGCATTTGTAAAGGACCGTGTGGGTCAGTGTCACTGAGCAGCCCCGAAGCCGAGGGCTTGGTTAAGGGGGACACAGGCAGGGTACATAAAACACTCGTTCCACTCGTTTCCCCTGCGTACCATACGCCACTAAAGGCGTGATCCAGCCATGTCCTTACTTCCATATTTCAAAAGCTTAACTCCAAAAGCCTTTCCTGATCTATACCCATGTGCGCGTTTCTGCCACGGCTGGGCCTGGACTGGGTAGACCTGCGATTATAGCTGCTCACGTACTGAACTAAGACCCTCAACTCGCAGCAAGACGCTAGGTGAAAAAAGCAGGTCAAGCCACGAAAACTGGTTTTGCCAAAGTAAGTAGTCAACAGTTTGTCCTGTCACCGGCTGAGGCCGACCAAAGAGCTTTGCAATAAAGGAGACAGGGGTGTTCAGATGGGACGGTCTCCCGTTAGCTGTGCGAGAAAGGGAGGAACACTGGTTACCGAGTGTAGTTTGGGTATCAGAAGGCGACTTTCTTAAAATACACTTAAGGTTCAAGCGTAATTCAAATAATCCCCAAGGAAGGAAGGAAAAGGTGTGCACAGCTCCTGTGTTTTTCCCCATATCCATCCACTTTTGTGCTCCCTGAAGTAAAAACAGATTATTTGGTGTCTGTCTATTCAGCTCCCATGAGGCCCTGGAAACAGCTGTATCATAAATGCAGAAACCTCTCAAGGGTGGAAAGGCATCTTGAGAGGAGAGCAGCCCTTCCCTCATGCCAAAAGTAGCCCAACTTTGTGTTTAAGAGACGTTTAGATGTGGAGTTGGCGGATATGGTGTAGGGGAGAACTTTGTAGAGTAGGGTAGATGGTTGGACTCGATGATCCCAAGGGTCTCTTCCAACCTAGACAATTCTATGGTTCTATGATTCTAATCCTGAGACTGCCAGTGCATCTGTGACACTGGAAGAGTTCGTGCATGCGTATTTTTCGATTTGATGGCCCAGGGCACGCTCTTCGCCGGGAATACATAGAAGCAAAGCACTGCTGGGGAACCGAAGGTTCCGTAGCAGTTTTTCCTTCCAAGCATTCAGCAAAAAGAAGGTATGCAAGAAGTTCAAGCAGCAGCAGCCATCTCTTGTCAGTTGTTGCCGACTTCTCCTGTTGCCAGGGACTCAACTCTAGCGGGACTCCCAAAAACTGTCATCCTGCATTACTACGTCTGAAGGAATCACCCCCACCCATGTTTCTGTCTCAGTAAACCTGCTAATGCCACCCTGTCACCAGGCTGGAATTTGGGGGGTGGAGGGAGGCTGAAGGGCTGAACTCAAGAGCAGGGCATTTTCCTGCTATCGGCACCACAAAGACAGTATGTCATGTGTTTGTGAGATTACAATTTGGGTTTTTTATCACCCCTTTACATCAAAAGGAAGTTATGCACACAAGGGAAACACCAAACCATCACGTCAGGAGGGCTATAAATCACTTACTGCTGAATATTAAGAGGACATCAGAGCGCCCAGTAGGAAAGCAAGGGTTTTGGAAAGCCCTCTTTTCCTCACAATCCCTTCATTTCAATCGACCTTGCTTTTATTTTGGGAGAGGGTGAAGGAGAGCGCGTGGTTTCATGCATACAGCTGTGAATGAAAACAGGTTTGTCCCACACGTGTGACTCACGGCTGACTGCAAGCGCTGGTCAATGCCTTCCCAGCCACCGGGACATTGCTGTTGCCCACGTGGATCCCGTGGTGCCCAGAAAGGGCTGAGCTGCTGCTCCACCTCTGCTTTCAGCTGAAAGCACTGAGCTGCTCATCCAACCAGCCCTGTTCCTCCCTTCCCTTTCTTCCCACCGGACACCAGCTCCAGCATCTCAAAGTTGTACAGAGCTGCACACATGCAGCAGCGAAGAGATCGCATAAGCTTTGTTGCCATTTCCTGTCCAAGTAAAACACGTGGTTAGAAAAAACAAGAAATGGAGAAAACAGCGGGATAGTCGGATTTGGGGCAAAGCAGCCCATCTGGCAGCAAAGGTCCCTTTCTGCTTTCCTGCTGTGGTCTTATCGCCCTTCAAAAGGACATCCTGGGAAGACTGTGAGGAGCCCTCCACCTCTTCTTCTCCTCGCAGGGGCCTGAAATCCTCCCAACAATTCTCCAAACCGCATGCTGAAATCCCACTCCTGCAGAAGAAAAGCCTATGTATCTCCAAACTCCGTGACATCCCAAAATGTGTCACCTCTGAAAGCTTTCAAGCTGACTGCAAATGTTGCAGATCGTTTCTGTAGCTCTTAAATTCTGAGCGATTATAGTGGGGGAAAACACGGATGTAATAATTGCTTTTAAAACATGATTGCTGCTCGAAAGAATTATCGGGGAGGGCGGTAATTGTCTAGAGGATGGTGTGATTCAGGACTGCTGACTTCTACTCCTCACTCATTCAAAGTCACCGTGTGAGTCAGTGGAAAAGTCAAGGTACCGACATTCATATTTAGGTTCCTAAATCAATAGCATGGGAGATTTCAGCTCAAAGGTATGGGTTTTAAAAGCAAGAGTGGGTAAAGGGAGCAGGATATGTTGCAAGCCTGCAGTAAATGCCATCCTAAACTCTGCCGCTTCAAATGCCAGGGCTTCTCACCCCGGAAAAATGCCAGCTAAAGGCGTAACAGCCCTTTGGGGAAGTCCATTTTCAGTTCAAGCAGAAACAAGGTCCATGCAACAGGTTCTCTGCAACGACTAAAATATTACCCTGCAAAATAAATGTTCCGTTTGCATATAAAATGCAAAATAGTTGTAGCACGCAAATCATTAGTACGCAGAAGCTTCTGTCTTGAAGCTCTGCCACCAATGGCTAATTAATTCTAGGTACCGTAACGATCACATCGCAGGGAAGCACTATTCTTTGTGTAAGCAGAAGCTCTGTATACAAACAGTACAATGCACAAACAGAAATTGCCCCTTTCATTCAGAAAAGTCAGTCATCTTGAAAGCGCTACTTGCAAGAACTGGCACGGTAACCTGAATATTAGAAAAACAAAATTCAATATTTATCGGTATGAAAGTGATAGTAAGAGGGTTACGCAGTGAGAGAAATCGTTCGGAGAATACATAGCTCAGCAGTTTCCAAATTAGCAGGACAGTGAAAGCAGAGATCAAACGCAAGATCTCGCAAATCCACAGGAAATGACTCAAGAAACTAGATCGCATAAAACTTTAGCTTACAAACCTCAGACACATTTGCTTCTTGCCATTGGGGCAAATCTACGCATTCACAACATAAGTACATAAAAATACATCCAGATCACACAGTCGAGCTCTCAAGCGTTAATCAGACAGTGATTAATACCCAGTCCTCCTCAGCGGTATATGTATTATAATGGGCTTTTAATTACATGACTGCACCGTGGGTTTTTCGCATGGCCGTAACTCTCTCCTTATTCTGGTTCTGTAGTAGCCAACTGCTAAATGCCACGCTCCCCACTTCATGCACATCGATGCTCGTGCTGACTACGGAAATTTTTGGCATGAAAGATTTGAAGGATGTTAGACGTCTGTGCAATCTCTGCATCGTTTTGGGGGGGGGGTGGTAAAAAAGAGACATAGGATGGGTGGAAGTGTGTCAAATCGTTACATCTGGTCTTTTACGGCACAGTAGCTGAAGACCTTCCTGCCATTTCCTTGCCCCCAACCGCTTACTCCTGCCCTGACACTTCCTTTCCCTGCCAGCTCAGCTTTGCCAAGATGTTTATCATGCCATTCTGCAAGCTGGCTCCTTGAATAACTTTCCAAAACAAAGAGGTATTGGGGAGTATTCTTAGCCGGGACCATTTAGCAGATCCAGCAGCGTAACTCCCCGATGTAGAGATGCATTAGCACAGCCGAGGGGGTGTCATTCGCAGAGGAATGAATGGGTGGGAAGGGGACGGGGAGAGCGGCAGCATTGCCACTGGAATGAGCGTGCCACAGGCTGCCCAGGGGCAGGAAGGGGGCTTGCACTCCTCACACGTTATCTGGGTGTCGTGCCCAAACCTCTAACAATGACAAGTGAGTTACTATAATACTGTAATGCCACCGAAGCTGCAGATTCTGGTACCATCTCCAAAGGACATGCTGCTTCTCCCTGGGGGTAACCTCCCATAAAGAAGACCTCAAAGCTTTCATCAGCTCTCGCCTCTGCCACATTACTAGCAGTCCACAGATTTTCCTCCAAGTTTCCACTTCTGTTCCTGAAAAGAAAATTAACAGCGCTTAGAAACTGAAACTCAACAGAGCAGAAAGACAATTTCCACCCCAAAATCTGAAGGCCCCTTCAAGACTAAATCCCATAGACTAGACTTGAAAGATAAATCGGTAAGTGGCTTCCTTAAGAATCCCAGCCGTGGGATTCTGAATGATATCTGAATATCCCTACGGAGTGAGAGCAGAGACGGGACATCTCCCCACCCGCAACGGGAAAGAGATGCTGCAGCTGAGGAACCCGCGGAGGCTGGAAGGGCAGGGCGATGTGCTTGGGTGGGACAGACAGATTTCTCCCAGGATTGCCCGGTCACAGAGGACCTTGCGGAGAAAGCACACCCAAAACTCGCTGCTAGTCATTCAACTTCATAGGCCACTGAACTTTCTTTCTAAAAGTCAGCTCCTGTCACCCCTTCCTCTGTGGACCAAGCAAGTGTCCAGGGCAGGAGACGTCATGGTGTAGCTGTGGACACACCACAAGTTGGGAGAGTGGTTTACGGTTACAGCGTTGTTCATCGTAGCCAAAAAAACATTTCAACTGACCTACAAAACAGGCTGCGTGGTGCTACCAGCACGCCTACCCTCACCCCACAGCGTTGCTGAGCATGGCTCCAAGGGCTGGTCTGGGCTCTTGCAGAGGGCCTGATGAGGTGGGAAGAACGCAGGGCCGGTGAGAAACCCAGCGGTATGGGCAGGGGGGCCTCGTCACCTCAGGAGGCGGCTCTGTGGGGGCAATGGCTGCCTCCCTGAGCTCTTCTTCTACCAACTGGCTGTTAGACCCCTCGCCGCACACCTAAATCCTCCGTACCGGGCCTTGTCGGCCATGACATGGAGCTGCCCNCCCAGGCTGGCGCGGGCCGAGCCCAACCGAGCCGGGCCGGGTTGGGTCGGGCTGAACCCAGCGGTGCTGGGCGAGGTCGGGCTGAGGTGAGCCAGCCCCCCGGTAGGGCTGGGGTGGGGGAGGATGAACAGCACCGAGCGGGGCCGGGTGAGGGATGAAA
>VZSZ01003438.1:0-67317 GCA_013398815.1 Ibidorhyncha struthersii
TCTCCAGAGGTCCCTTCCAACCCTGATTATTCTGTGATTCTATGTGAAAAGGAATAAGGGCAGTGGAATCTCAATTAGTTTGTTAATTATTTAGGGATTAAGGCCTTATTATACCCTAATCATTTAAGAAGTTTGTTTGATTAGTTGAATCTCATGGAAAACCTTTATCTTGCCATTGAGTCTGAAGTGAGAATTCGAAGACTTGGCTGTTTCACTACTGGGCATTAGCAGTGAGAATTTTGTATAGTGATTACAGTTGATGGAATCGAACCATACTCCTGAGACAGAGCAGGAAATACCCCTCCTAGCAATAAAGAGCATATCGGTGAATTAGAAAAAAAGGGTGAGAAAACTAGTTTGGACCTTGTGTAGTCCTGGCTCACCAGGAGCTGATAAGGACGTGAGCCAGACCTAGATATGGAAGAGACTTCATCTGCTGTTCTACTGCAGCATTTGTTATGAGGTTACACCTTTGTTAAGGGGACTGGATTGGGTGTATACTTGCACAAAGGTAGGTGCTGCATATATTGCAAAAGCAAATGAAACTCAGGCATCTTTGAGTGGATCTCAGATTCCAGGTGAATGCAAGGAAATTCATTACCCCAAAAGAGTTCTCATTTCACACAGCCTGTTACAAGGAGTGATGGTGGACCATTTCATGTCTGCTCTGCTGTTCTTATAAAAAAGCCTTTGTTACTGAAGGAAGAAGACACACACACACCCCTTTCCCCTCCTCATGTGAATGAAAAGTATCTTTCTGTAGCTTTTTCCTTTCTTATCACTTCAGGGAATCTTCCACATCTTTTCAAATATCCCTCCTTCGAGAGCAGGGATTTTTCATTAAGAGACAAATGTCTTCAGCAATGTGAGAGGATTTAGCCATGTTGCCCTCTATGTCCTGTGAAGCATGTATTAGTATTGGTATGGTGCCAGAGCTTTCGCAAAGGCACAGGTAGCTTGCCTAGAGCATCGGTTTGGATCTTGATTTTCCATTTTGGAGGGAAGCAATAAGATCAGTTCCAAAGGAAAATACATACTTTTGTCTCCCATTTTTGAATGGATGATCAAAGAGGAGTTGAGAGGCTTGGTGAGTAATTTCTTGCCCTTATTCAGCTGTATGTCTAAATAGTCAAGACTGACTTGACAATTCTAGTTCCCTGGGCCTCCTTTTGCTGCATCACACAATTGTGTTCAGCACACAGAATTACCGGGGTCAGGAAAAGTGAAGCTAGATGGCACTATGGTCCAAAGAAATCATGTGCTGCTGGTGAGCAAGATGAAGCTGTGCAAGTCATCTGGTCTAAAAAGCCTCTAGCGTTTAATAGATATCAGCAAAACCAGGGTCAGAACTCCTGAAGTGGAATTAGGGAGAGAACAGACTTTCCACTGATACAAATATTTAGCTGCTTTTTTTTTTAACATTAACAGACTTAAACTTAAGCATATAGACATGAAAGAGATTACAGATGTATAATGGCTTTAAGATTGGCTGCATGGATAAAACTGTAAGAAATAGGTGGTGCAAGATTGCCTCAACATAACTTAAACATATTTGTGTTTTTTAAACATACACTTAGATACTTCTGCTCAAATATGATAATATGGATGGAAGTAGATAAGCAATGCACTGCATCTGTGCAGTTAAGGAAAACCAATACATTTATCTTATTGAGTCCAGGAAGCTAGAGCAGAAAAAGTTCCACCCTGATCCACTCATGAAACTTTTCTTTGCTGATATTTTAGGATGGAGATAAAGGGACCTGTGCTGCCAAAGTATAAATTTCGCACAAGCAAATATCTGGGATAGTTACTGTATGACACTCATTAAGTTGTCTTTATATACGTATATTTCAACTTTCATATGTCAATTTTCCTAATCTCTATTTTTAGAACAATGTTTTTACTCAGTTATACTAAGTTTTAGTTAAATAATATATGTAATTAATCCATTTTTATTTTTATCAGAAATAAAAGTTAGACAAGAATATATTGGTATAGTTTTTGTTAAAATTACAAGGCCAGCCAAAGCGTTTACCTCACCTATAATTAGTATTTAAGAGTACAAGTAGGCAATCTAAGCTTAAGAGTTCATTAGAAGAATGTCAGTGTTATTCAAACACAAAACAAATAAACAAAAATATTGCTAAGCTTTGGAAGTCTGGGGAGGTCTTGTTTAATAATGAGTTTAAAGAAGGTCTCAGCGTTTGAAAGTAAATAAAATCCAGGCAGCTAAATAGCTTGATGTCTGTAGTGAAGCCGGCCTCTAGGCTTTTCCGTTAGCATTCTTTGCTCATGCAACGAAGGGACCTGCATTGTGACATGCTATGTTTGAACCAGGATCTTTTGCTAAAGGAAGAGTCCCTTTTTTAGAGTTCAACAGTTGTTGATTTAGAGGTAAGGTGTTGCTATACAAACTGGCAAGTTACAGAAACGTGCATCTGTCACAAAAGAGATGCAATAAATGACTGGTTTTGTATTTTATCATGGCAGAAGGTAACCATGGAATACCAAACTATTCCTTCAGCATTCAGTATGTCATTAACGTGACAGTAAGGGTTATGGATGGGCATGTAACTAATCTGGAAATGCTAGAAAATCTTCAAGGTTAGTGGCTGGTAGGGAGGTGCTTTGAGGAACTTCTGGGGAACCTGCAAAAATGGGCTAGTGAGATGAAATTAAAAGCTTAATATAATTACAGAATTTTAATGCTTACAGAATTGCAAAGTTGCATATGAAGAAGGTCAGGGAGACAAATTCATAGAACTGCAGTCCCACAAGGACAGGACTAAGGGACTAGCAGCTGCAAAAGAAGCAGAGCTCATGAGTAGGAATGAAGTTGAGAAAATGGGGTTGGAAGGAATGGGAGAACAAAACACCTCCTTGGAAGTAAAAATGATATAACGGACATAGCCAAGATGAAATACTGGCAAGGAAGTTTATCAAAGATGCTTCAAGAGGGGCTAGAAGAGAGGGAATCTGTAGACAGAAGACATAGTGGAAGAAGAAGGTCAAAAGTTTTGTAGAAAAGGTGCAGAGAAAGAGGTCCATATTAATTGGCAGCAGGATTGGAAATTTGAAGAATCAGGCTATTAGAACAACCATGCAGTGGAGTAGCAAAACAAATTTTCCTTGGGCTAGCAAAGAGGAAAAAATCAATTACTTTTAACATGGCACTTTGTTTAAAAATAAGAAAAAAGTGAAATGAATTTCGCAGCAATTATTTTTGAGATCTTCCTCCCATTTCAAGATACACCGAATTTGTCAGCTCCTGCTTTATTGTGTATTTGATGATTCAGCAGTCCTTTTTAGCTCCCATGTTTAGTATCTGTATGCTAGGAGAACATCACATTTAAATGGGAAAAATTATGCTTCAAAAGAGATGGAATACATAAAAGCCCTCCATGACCAAAATGGCTACTTGGAGGGATTTAGGAAGAAAATTCAGAATAAATTATAACAAATTACAAAATCTTTTCCTTCTATCAAAAACATGTGAAAAACTCTAGTTCCTGTTAACATGTTTTAGAAACATCACCTACCTGCTGCTCTGCCCCCCATTTGCATTGAAAGCACAGATGCCATAGTTTACCCAGAAAAGTTAGCATCATCCAGTAAGTAGTATCATTCCTCCAGTTTACATTAAGACGTGGCAGATTATGAGCCTTGTCCTTAATTAACCATGGATTACTGCTGCTTTATTAAACACCGGTCTTTATTTTTTTAATTTCTCTTTAACCTTATAGGAATCGTACACAGTTTTTTTCCTTTATGGGGACCATACTGTGCAATTTGCCATTGGGCTCTGCACTTCTGAGAACTGACTGCAGGTTTCAGCCTTCAAAGGCTGAAAATACTGTAGTGCTGATGCAGCACTTGTATAGCTGTGAGTTTTTGAGTTTTGCTTTGTGCCACCTCAGCAACAAGGACATGAGGACTGTCCAGAGTCCTGTCTGACCTAACAGTGTTTCTGTTCTTTTCTTTTTTTGCCATTCAAGTACTTCCCCTTAGAATTCAAGGAAACTCACATTTTCTTTTTTTCTGATGATGTGTCAAATCCTTTTAAAGTAGTGTGGATGTTGGCTGAACCTTCTGCAGGTCCAGTCTGTAATGGATAAACTGAATGAAAGCCAAGATGTTCTCTCATGTCTGTTATAAGTCAAGGGTCATGTTGTATATGGAGCAAAATACATGTATAGCGACAGGAAGCAGACTTTTCCCTATGTTTTAAGTAAACAATAGCAGGTCCAATTTCTAGTTATTGGTGATAGGAAGATCTCCTTGTTCTATCAGATTTCTGTTTCCTGTGACAGTCTATAAGGTACATCTCCTTCATGTTTGCTGGCATTATTTGTATTTTCCAAATGTGTGATGCAGCAAATTCTTAAAAATAACCATCAACTTTGTATTTGTTTTCAAGAAAGTGCTGATGCTTAATAAAGTACTAATTTTGGATTGCAGCAACTGCCCTAAAATAAGCACACTCAGCAAGAAATCCAACATGACTATTTTTTGGAGTTAGTGTCATAGGTGAACTGAAGAAAACAAGAGTTGATAAATTCAATGTACTTTAAATCTGCAAGAATGTTTAAAAATAATCGTTCTAAATAATTTTTTTTAATTGCTTACCATACATTGAAACCACTCATTTTACTTCACTGTCCTTGGATGAATTTATCTACAGGATGGTTCATCCAAATGGTATATTTTAAGGGAAAATTGCAACATATTTGTAAAATACTAAAAGTAACAGGATAATTAAATTTTGGCTGTTGCCTGTTAACAGGAAGTCCAAACAGGGCCTATGAAACAGGCCTAGGGCATCGTCAGTCTTCTAGCAGAAGACACAGACGGCACATGAAAATATTAACATTTCTTAAAACTGTTAATTGCTCTGAATTAATGATCAATTATTTATTACAATGAAAATAGTTTCTGAGCAATAGTAGAAATGTATTAGAAATATACGACATTATAATGGGATGTTGAATAGGCTCTTCATTGATGTAGCATTTTGCACCACACTGGTTTGAAGAGCAGATTAGAATTTCAGATAATTATTATAAATGCATTTATACTGCAACAGTCACTTGAAAATCAGTCTTCTGCTTAAAAAAACGTTTCTGGTAAATTAATTTGTTGAACATTCTTGGAAGGTGCCAAATTAATTATGTTTGTTTATTTCAGTCTTCTGTGAATATTTGCTGCAGTATTCCACTGCAAATAACATGACAAATTCTCAACCCTACCCCAGTATTTCCAGAGATACCCTAATTTAGTGGCAGTAATTCAGCTGCAACGTGTCTTCCAGGCTGCATGCTGAAGAAGGCAGGCTGGAGAACACAGTAAGAGCTGAGGTTTTCAATGGTCTTTCAGACCATTTTTCTGCTTGCCCCAGTTTAGGATGCAAACCCCAAGCCTGCTGCTGCATTTGCAATTAAAGAGAGCTTGTGGAAAGCCGCACATCTTTCTTTTCATCTCCTGTTGAAACTTAATTGTGCTGGCTGTGGTAATAGCTTATATGCAAGTGACTCCAGTCTGTCTGCCCAAGCATCTCTTTCCTTTACAGCTTTGAAATTGGCTGCAGCTTCCACAATTGCCTCCCACCCAGAAGACACCTTCCCGGGAACAGCAACCTTCCTTCCAGGGCCAGCTGCATGGGGGAAGGACAGAGATTCCTGCTTGCTTCTCACTTGTGCATCACTCTTTTTTACTTCTTTCTCTGTTTTCTCTCTGATTGTAAGCTTTGAGCAGTAATGCAGCTCTAAACTACAATATTTCTATTACGAGCAGGAATGCCTAAAAGCAACTAGTTCTAGCACAGGTGAGGTCTAAAGAAAAAAAGATGAGAACGTTCATAACCAGTGGAACAAGCCAGAGAAAAGAGCCTTGCCTCCATGTATCTGCTCTGCTGTCTGCAGCATTTGGGTGAAGCAGGTGTTAGTTTGACCATGTACATTCCTTTTCCTTTCCTTTCTGTTCTAGTCTAGTCTTACGGTATACAAGAGTGATTCCAAAAAAAAAAAAAAAGAAGAGACCGATATGTAACAGAGATGAGGTTTTTACTGGGAAAGAATAGTTATGAGCAGGACATTTTTGGAACAACACAGGCCCCTATGGATCTCCACAAAATACCAGGAATGCGGGAAGATTTTTCCATATTCCTAAACATTAAACTTCATCCTTGACTCTGATATTGATTTTATATAAATAAATTTTTGAAGTAATAATGGGATGGGGGGGGATTTCCATTTCCTGTCTTTTACAAGGGTATTTCCACAGCTGTCAAGCCCTCATTAAACAGCTGTCTGCTCTTAGTACATATGTACAGAACGCATTCAGAGCTATTAAGATGTGATTGCTATAGTAAAAGTTTGTTAAAGTTTTTTTACAGAAAGTCTATGAGCCTCTGAGTTCATTAGTTAATGCTCTACGAACTAAGGGAAGTATCGTCTAACATTTTTGCACCTTCATTTACACTTCTTATTTAATGATAGTAAGGACTCTTAGCAAAACTCTTAAGCATATATGAGACCAGTTACATCATTAACAGGAACTAATGCCTTCACTGATGTCATGTATACATTTCAGTATTTTGGAGAACTGGTAACGAAAAATACTTACCTGCAGAGTAACAGCTAAATTTTTTTTTTTCATTTTTGAGAGTCTATAATGTAGTGAGAGCCTACACTGAACTTAGTGGGAAGAGTATTAACAGAATTTTTTTAAATCCTCTTTTGTTTTGTTTCACAAACAAGAGGAATTTTTATACATTTTTCTTTCTTTTTTTTCTTTTTTAATTCTTCAGTAGAAGGTTTCGGTTACAATATTTCAGATTTTTTTTTTCAAGTTTCTAAGTAGGTGGGGCATCTCCAGCAAGGCAACTGAAAGAAAGAATAGTAGGAAATCTTAATCAGTTTAATTCTACTATTTTTGTACAAATTAACTGTCTGGAATGACAGCACAGGAACTAGGTGGGAGAAGAACAATAGCATGTTTACACAATACTAACGAGTAATATGGGGGCTAGATTTGGGAAGGATTTGGAAGCAAGGAGTTTGAGAATTCAGCAAGTATTGGAAGTTATAAGAAATTTAAACAGGTTAAATGCCTGCAAATGTTAAGCTACAGAGTATCTCACAGTTCTGCTAGTTCTAGTTATCAGAGCAATTGCAAGCTACATTCAATAGCTGCTTGAACCATTCATGGCTCGTGAAAAAGTAGTCAGCTGAGTAGTTTTGCTAATTCTTTTCACCTACAAGTGAGGAAATATTTACAAAGGAGTAAGAGAGATGTTCAGCATACTAAGAGATTAGCTGTAATTTGAAATGTTAGAAATTGACTTTTGGTAAAGCACATTGAGAAAGAAATGAGAACATTTAGCCTGTGATCTTGAGAGGACTGGAAAAAGGCACAAGAACAGTTATGGGGATAGAAAATGTGAGAACTGTCAGTGTGGAAGAGAATCTTTAAAAAAAAGAACAGCAGGGTTTTGAAGTTACCCGCTGCAGAATTGAGAAAAGAAAATAAATATGCAAAGGGAAACTGAATGTGCTGAAACTAGTTTATAAAGTTGCAGATTATTTAATAATTAGGGACAAAGATAGTAGAACTGAAATCCTGAAAATAAGATTAAAAAATAATTACCAGCAAGAAGAGTTTCAAAATAACTCCTAACTTACTGAGAAGTGAAAGGAATTTGAAAGAGGACAGTCCAGGTACTTAGAGACACGTGTGCAAGAAAGGTTCAAAGATTTCATATACCTGGTGTGAATTGAAATGCTAGCAATTGCAACTGTTCTATCACAAGAGAATAGCCAAGGTTTGGTATTGTACAGACTCATAAGGATAGAATGACAGAGCCAGTTACGTTTGTCAGCAGATTGTCTTTGTCATTCTAGGTTATTGCTGTTCGTTTGGACAAAAGTGCTGAACAGTTTCAGGGAACCAGAGCCTGCTAAGGCATGTGATAATCAAGAAGGAAGTGTAGGCATGTGATAGTGAAGAAGGAAATATTTAAAGTTCCTTTGGGTCTGAGAACTACCTCGTATACATGGCAAACTGTATGCTTGCGAGAAGTAGATCTTCCAGGTACTTTTCAAACAGTATTTAAAGTGGTTCAGTGCTTTGCACAGTGGGGCTTCCCCAATCTTGAGCTCACCAAAATAACTTGGGGCATGTTCCTCTGCAGTACTGCAAAACTGCTTGGCAGAGAGGCAGCTTTCTTCCCAAGGCTGAATTTCTCTTTGTAGCTATCTTTTCATAAGATACTGGTTCTTTACATGTTCGTGCTCATTAGGTATTTTTGCCAGAACTTCCTATTCCCCTCTGCATAAGGCCACAAGCATACTTGGAAGGAGTTTGCATGACTTCTGACTGTCCAAAAGGAAAAGAAGAAAGAGGAAATTACTGTGAGAACATGACCTGCAGCTGTCTGTATGTCTGAATAAGAAAAATTATGTACTTATTCACACAATGACAAAGAAGTCATTGGAGATCAGCCATTGGTATTTTTATCAGGAAGGAGTTCTATTAATGTACATCAATCTATCAACAAGTTGTTAGTAAATGTAGTACTGTGGGATATTTTACTTTTTCTAGGTGTAGTTAGAGCATTTAAGAAAAAAAGGAAATTTAGAAAAGATACTATTATGCAGAGAAATTAGAAAGAGCAGCAAATTGTGTATGTTGTGAACACTATTATTTTTGCTACTGTATAACGTAGGCTACTGTGCATGGGACATCTAGCTGGGAATGATTTGTACCATAGCTAGTTGAAGCATAAGATTTTAACATGAGCAAAGGTTTGTCTCACAGCATAGACCACCTGCGTTTGAAAATGTAGGTGATAATAGTAACGTTCTGAAGCTTTTGAGACCTCCAGAGCATATACTTTTGTATGTTTGTGTAAATAAATCTTTTTAAGGTTACAAGTAATATGGAGTTATCTGATATTAAACAAGCTCAGTTCCACTCATTTTTTCCATCGTAACTCCCTACTACAAGTGTTGTGTCACACACAATCCCCCAAAGTTAGGAATCACTGCTGAATCTAAATTCTGCATGAGGTCTTTCTCTCCATAGTCTGAATGTTGTTCTTTGATTGATGAGCTGTCTGGATAGATTCTTTATGGTCAACTTGAAGACTTTCTTGTAGGAGCCCAGAGGAGCCTGTGCTGCAGAGGGGCTCGCAGCAAACACTGTTGGCTGCTTGGGATCAGGTGCCTGGGTTCCCCACAAGTGCTGGACTGTTGTCTGTGAGTTGCTCCTCATCGAAGCTTCAGTAATCTGATTTATCATTGTGTTTTGTAAGACAGGCTGTCACAGAGCAAGTTCTTTATCAGGCCCATTTCCAAAAAAGAAGTGTTTTACTGGTGTAACTGAAGGACTCTGCATGTGTACGGCTCCAGGCTCTCAGTCTCGGCTAGGAAGTTTTATTTCCCTCAAGTTCTCTGGAATCTAGGTGCACTTAATACAGAAAAAAACATGGACTTCTGGCAAGAGTAACTGCTGTGAGGATCTGGGTCTTGCTTGGTGTTCTTTCCTTGCAGAAGTGGATGTGTTTGTAGGAAATGGAACAAATGGGTGTCACTTCCCATGTAAAAACTGTCTAGAAGCTGGATATAGCCTAAAGCTGTTTTTTTCAGTTGCTCAGTTATGATGCCTTCTGATTTTCGTCTGTAATCTCAAAGCATTTCCTCATAATCCTGAGGATATTACAGCAATTCCCATTAGTAACAGGATTTAAAAGCTTTCCCTTCCCTTGCAGCTTATTCAAAGGATAGTAGATATACTGAACTGAACACATGTGTTTTTATTGTACCTATGCCCACATAGTTGATGTAGATTACCAAAACATGGAAGATGACTGCCACTGATTAATTTATTGTTTTTTTCCACCCACTTCTCTGGAGCTCCTCAACTCCATTAACTTTGAATGCCTAATTTGAGCACCTGAGTTTTCAGAGTAATAAGCATTCCTTACTACTTTAATTAGGCAAAAGATAGTTCTCACTACCTTTAATTGTGGCTAAACGAGGCAAAGTTCTGGTACAAAGTCTCCCTTGTCCTCCCAACTCCTCATTTGTTCCCACAGTCAATCTGTCTTCTACAGTAAAGGAACTGAAGGTTTCCTGGCAAAAAAGTGTGTGAGCATGTAAGTAAACTTTAATTCTCTTCTTTTGGATTTTATAGCATGTGGATTTACAACCTTAATAGCATTTTTAAACATAATGTCTTATTGCAGAAATTCCATCATACTATGTCATACTGACAGAGACCATGGGAATGCCTTAAACTTACAGCTCCACCAGATCAGCTGTGCTGTTGAGCAGTGAGGTATGTGCATTTAGGACCCATCCGGGGTGCATGCAATCGAGAACTGAAACGTGTTTATTTGCTCCAAAG
Source organism: Ibidorhyncha struthersii (assembly GCA_013398815.1). Classification (NCBI taxonomy): domain Eukaryota; kingdom Metazoa; phylum Chordata; class Aves; order Charadriiformes; family Charadriidae; genus Ibidorhyncha; species Ibidorhyncha struthersii. The sequence continues at coordinate 10,405 of VZSZ01003438.1, forward strand.
GGATGACATGTGTACGGTCTGGTCATACACAATAGTTATGAGGGGATAATACCTCCATTTGGCAAAAACTGAACTTTTAGGTCAAAAAACTTTAAAAGGAAGGTTGTTATTTGCAGAGTTGTAAGTGTTTTAAGGAACATCTTAAAATAAGTAATGTGAGCAACTATATATTTTAGGGTGCAGGATATTAAAAATTATATTGTAAGAGCAGCATATATACTATGAAATCCACTGGAGACTTTGTTATGACCAGTCTGTTTTATATGGAAGTTGATAAAATACTGATGATGTGTTTTAAACTCTAATATGGTTGAATAAGAAAGAACCTGAAAGTGTGTTTTCTACTGTATTTGTAAAATATGTATGTACACAGACATTCGTATACGTAGGGGAGGATCATGCCTCAAAGCTTAACAGATCAAAAAATTTTATAAAAGATCAAAAGTGATGTTAAGGGTTTTGAGATTTTACCTATGAAATGAATCTGTAGTGATTTTTAAGGATGTTGATAGTATGGAAAAATTTACACAATTCAGTGGACGTTGTGAGGGGTGCAGACATTTTCAAAATAGTCTTAATTGCCAAACAGTATCTCAAATGCAAAAAGCCGTTATAGGAAAAATACAGTTATTGCTGTCAACCTGCTTTAACTCATGTACTGTAAAGACAATGAGTGGGGACTGGTGAGACTTTGTATGCCCAGATCAATTTTCTTTTTTTTCTTTTGGCTTGTCACCGAAGCCTGAGAATCAGATCAGTGCAGTAAAGTGGCAAAGCAGCACAGGTCTAATCAGATTTCATGCTGCTGCAGCCTGTACTTGAAAACTGTTGCTTGAGATATTAGAACCTAAAAAAATACGCTGATCAAATTGAGAGATTCTAGAGCAGTTCTCTTAAGCAGTATTCATACTTTACTAGAACAAATTTCTGAGATCATTAAAAGGTATCTTAAGAGCTTAGACACAAGTTGGGAAAGGTAGTACTTCCTAAATACTTTGGAAAAGTGTCTACCCTCCAGGTTTCTTAAAAGCCTGACTCATTCTCTTTTTATCAACGACAGAAAATGGACTGAAACAGGAGATATACTTTGGAAGGGACCCTGAGACAGATTTTGTTTTATCAAATGATGTCAATACAGAATTTGACTATGTAATTTTTTTTTGTTTCTACATATAGCTATTGATGTGGGAGTTTCTAAGAAAGTGTTTTGATCAATAGTCATCTTCACTAGAACAAGTTTGGAAGTACAAAGCACTTCCATTTTATTAACAGTATTTGATCCATGACTAATTGCTTTTATCCTGTGAAGCTGTGTTTCCGTAAATGTATCTTTATGGTTTTAATGAGCGTTTTTAAAGTCTAAAGCTAACCCTATAGCTGAATGAACAAAGTCATCAAGAACTAGGAAATTAGTCCAGTACAATGGTTCAATTTTCTTTTTTTTGTGTGTGTATTGAGAAGATTTACAAACAGGGCATAGGGGCTGTAATGAGAAGAACTGCATTAAGGTGGATCTTTTAGCATTTAGCATCTGTAGCTGAGGTTTTGAAAAACAGGAAACTGTTTTAGGGTGGGGACTCCGAAAGCACCTACTGGTCTTTAACATAATTGTGTGAAATGTCTATGTTTCTGTAACCACTACATGGGCATTTGGTGTTCTTTATTTTTCTTTTCTTTGCTTCCTCAATATTTTTAAGCTTCTGCTGATGTTATCAACTAATTGCCTCTTACCATCTTTTAGATAGACACCAAAATGAAACCAAAGCTTGGAAATTACCTTTAGGAAAACATTTGGAAAAAATGTGTCCATAGCAGAGGGAGGAATTTTGTCATGTTCCCATTACAGAGTCGATTCTCTGTACAGCTGGTACAAAGCAAGACTGACAAAGAAATTAAAAACTGATTGGTTCTAAAAGCTGTACTGAAAACCAAGATTAAAATTATTCTGCATCTGGGAACTGGCTGTATGTTAGCTTGATGTGTGTCCGTATCCAGTAACAGCAAAGTAATGCAAAAACAACCTAATTGCAAGTAGCATTTCGGCAGGTTGACTTGCCACTAAATATAAGTCTTCTCTTCTGACTAAAAAGTAACTGTTCCATTCCACATGCTGTGGCATAGCATGACATATACTGGAAGCTACATGGTCTTGCAACTTAGGTAAATGTTACCATATGTTTTGTTAAAATGTGTCCTAGCTGTTACCATGTGCTATTTATTTCACCTAAACCAGTTCTTCTGCTTACATTTCATATGGAACAGCTTATCCTGAATTGTCCAGAGCTCATCCAGGGACAAGCCACAGTACATACACTTAGAGCTGCCCCAAATACTGCCCTCAGGAACTGAAGAAAAAGCCATTCTTTGCTACTGTTGCTCCAGCTGTGTTAGTTCGGGAAGATTTTGTTCAGTTAGGGACACACCGCAGGGTTGGTTAGAGTAACATTGTTTGTGAATTAAGAGACCAGGCTGTAGCAGCCCAGTGCTACATAAGAGTAGTTTCCAACTGTCTTAAAAATATTTTTCCTTTTAAAAGATACTTTAAATCATATTTAGTTGGGCTTTGTTGTTTCAAATCAAACCCTACCTCCCTCTGCTCTCCAAAAGGCTGCATATAAAAAAAAAAGAGGGAAACTTCCAGTGATCTAATACATTGTTTTAACATTACTTTTCCTAGCAAAGGCTGCTTGTCTTGGCAGTTGTTCCTAATTTTGAAGTCCTTCCAAAGGAAGACAAGGCTCTGTTCTCTTCGAATTGGTCCAAAAGTATCAAGATTCAATGGCTAGTGCTAATCCTTGCCAATAGCTTTCTGAAGTTATTGCAAATAAAGACTTTGCAACACCTGATTAGTGGCAAGATTTACAAAGACCCACATGAAGAAAATCCCATGAATATTTGTATGGCCAAATCACTCTGGTCAGAGCATGACGTTTTTGTAGTGAAGCTAATAAAAAAAAAAAATATTGTCTGTCAAGTGCCTTATTTTTTTTCCAAATGAATACTATCTCTATTAACAATAATGATAATAATAGATCTGATGCTTTACTACATAAGTGTTGGATGGAAATTTATAAAAATATGAATAGAACGTCAACTCAAAAAATCTATAATAATATGATAAGGAATACAATGTATTACACGGCGGTAGGGGGAAAGAAAAACAGTCAGGATATTGAAAGCAATTGTGTACCTGCATCAGGGAGATGACTTCTGTGTCCTGCTGGTGAACACACATGACAATTATGTAAAAATAAAAACAACTTATGGGTGAATTATTATTTTCCGTAACTGCAAATGTTTTTCAACCATTTTTTAAAGAAAACTAAAGTTGAGATTTAGTTACTTATTTGCTTGCATATGGACTTTGTGTGCCCTGTAGAGAATACAGTACTTCTGAAGACTGCTAGAATTTAGCATGTAGATACATTGGTTCAACATTTGAGTTGTCTAGAAGGATTCCAACAGAACTGGAACATTGTATCATTTTCTCTCTCTCTCTAATACTACAGTTAGGTCTTTAACTTTCCTGTGCAGTTCATTCACAGTGAGTATTTTCCATCCCACCTTGAACAGCAGCACATGTTTCCTGGAGACTTGTTAGACCAAGTCAAATAGCAGTTTCCGTCAGAAATGGTAGTCCATGACTTCCACTTGTACACACACAAACAAAGTGAGAAAAGTGCTTATAAATGAACTTAAATTTCAATAAATCTGAGATTATTTCAACTATAAATTCCTTGTCTTATGGAGAATGAGGCTAATAAATTCAGTGTTGAAATAAACTGAGTTTCTCTTTTTGGTATGGCATTTCTTAATACTGAAAAAATGAATGCATATATAGCACTCCTTGTGGCACTAGGAAACAAATTATTTGTATTTTATGTAGCTTTACTAAAAGATAGGTCATAGGAGGCAATTTCAATAGTAATCTGCACTATATACATAAATCACTAAGTAAAAACTTATTTCTTTTAGAATATGGAGAAACAAATGTGTGTTTTCTCTTTTGCATGTAATTATTTAGTATATGTGCCACTTAGGCATTAATAACATATTATAGTGATATGCCACTTAGATATTAATAATGTATTATATTGATATATCTGCATATGTTTTGCATAACACAGAACATTTAAATAATATTAGTATAGGCCACAAAGTTTTGCATTGTACAGAATTCAAACTGGGAAAGAATATCCTTTCAAAGGGACATAACAGGATGGGATTAAACTGCAGATATAAACACCTAAATATAGGATATCTGCAGGTGTTCATATGTCATCTTGCAGTTACTGAAGTTCAGTAAAACTGGTCTAAGTCCTACAACTAGGTGGAATGTATAAAAAATAAAAATAAAAGATCTGTTTTTGAACGGCAATGATTTTAACTTCTAGGCCATCATAAACCTTAAGCTCCTTTTTTTTTTTTTTACAATTTTTTCTTGTCTTTCTATAATTTATTTTGATTAAATGTCAAATACTAAGCTCACAGCCTAAATACAGGCAAGTCCAATGTTATAAATATCACAAGAAAAGTAATCTTCCTCATTTCTTCTATGTTATCTGAAGAATAGTGAGCACTGTGTTTTGCTAAGTGAGAATTCCTCTCATTTCCAGTCAAATGTTTTGCATTTCCTTGAATTAAGTAGGTTTTGATTTCAGGTAATGATACTGTCTGATTACATGATACTTTTTAGTTGGGAAACTTTCAGGAAGTTTCTTGCTGTTTTCAGATATAAAATGCTGGAATTTTATACAAATTTATACACTGCAGTATTTACCACTCTTTGTATGTATCGTTCATTCCGCATGAGTTTTGACTTTTAAAAAAACATTGTGTTTTTTCACTTTTGAATGAATAACAGTGCAGTAAAGTAAGCCAAGCTACAGAAGGAAGTCATACCTCAAATATGGGGACGTAATATTCTGTGCAAATAAGGAAATTATTTAAAGCACTACCTGATGAATTTGGCCTGTTATGTGCAGTCTTCATCTTCCACTGAAGCACCCGCTGTTGACTATCGCTGTAAATTAGACAGTGGACCAGCAGTAAATACTGCTGATGTGGCAAATAATCTGTCCCTTGGGCAGATTTTGCCAGAGTATGCTATAGTCTTGCACTTCTGGCCTGAGAACGATCGGTCTCCCTGTCCAGGTGGCCAGCTTTGGCAGGACAATAAATTGATGTTCTTTCTTCTCTGCCCTGGAGGAAGTGTGGAGGAGGGAAGATGGTCTTCCTTCCAAAGGATATTTGCCTTTGCCATAGTGATAGAAAAAGCTGATGAATAAATCAACCAGAAAAGCAAAACAGATGGGTCAGAAAACTTATGGCAAAGGAAAAAACAAAGAGAATATTGTATATGTCAGGACTCTGGTTGCCATTTCATAAACAAACTTTTTCCTATTTTTGTATATTTTACTTGGATATCCTGTTTCTTTCTTTATCCCCTGTGTGACATTGGGATTTTGAAAAGGACTGAAGCCTTAGAAAGGTTTCATCTATGGTGTATTCAGAAAAGGTGGAGATCTTCTGCTAAAATTGAGAAATGTTTAAAGAGTGATAATAGATGCTTCTAAAATGGCAAATGCCAATTTTCTCCTGAGGAGAATGGAAAGAAACACATCAGAAAAAAAAAAGTGTTTTTTGCAGTACGCGTTAGAGATTTATTTCGTATGTTTCCTTTGGAACCTCTTTGTATTTTGAAATGAGTTTTGACCTATATTTTCAAGTTGTCTTGCAAAGCCAACTTGTACCCTTTAGATGATGTTTAGTCTTTGTGATAAAGTTTGCAAACTTTTGTACTATGGAAATGACAGCCTTCTGAACTGCAGTCATGCTTTGTGCTTAAGCCCTGGGCTGAGTGGTCCATCATAGCAGGAGGTTGCCTGTTAAATACTTAAGAATCTTATTCCTCATGACTTCAGCTACACGGGTCTTTGGCAGCAAAATAGCTCTTTGGTTTTTCAGTTATTCCAGTTTCTATTGGTAGTAAATGTGATGCTTTCAATTTTAAGAAATAAATTAGTATGTTGAAGGGGACAATGCAGTCTGATAGTACCTCTGGAAGACTGTCTGTTTGAATCCATTGGGTTTTAGATTAAGTTAGAATGAAGACTGAAGTAAAAAGGTGACATGCTTAACTTAGGGAAAACTTTAGAGGTAGGTGCTAACAGGCAGCTTTGTAACAGCATGTAGTGCAAAGTCAGTGGATGGAGAAGCTGCTACACAGTGGAGGCAGCCAAAACTTGGTCACAGGACTGAGATGGCCTGGGAGTAATGCATTAGCAGCAGTTGGCAGACAGCAACAGCTGTCTAGCAATGCAAAAGTTTGACAGAGTCTCAGTGCAAAATTGGGATGCTCAGAAGAGCTCATTTGATGAAGTTCAGTGACATTCTAGATTCAGGAATGACGGATTGTTTTGCAGTTGCATGAAGAAAAAGAGGCTTTTCAGTAGTAGTACAGAGGAGAGCTGTATAAAGCACTAGAGTTTGTTTTAGGTTGGCAGAACAGAGCAGGTGATTTCTGAATTCAAAATGAACTCGTGTTAATTAGTACTATTAATTTCTATTTTTCTACACTGTTTAGGATAACATTTTTAAAGGCTACAAACTTTAGGAATACATGTCAGTAGACTTGTATTTCCAAATCTCTTAGACATTTCTCAAACTTCTTTCCATTTGCTCATAGGATTTTTCTTGTATTGAATTATGCTCTCAAAAAAACACAGACTAAATGCGTAGAAACCATCTCTCTCTGAGTCCCTGTGCAACTGTATCACTTGTGCTTCTCCCATTCTCAAGCTTTCATGTCTTCACTTGCTTTTGGCCAGTGTCAGAGATGGGATTCTGCCTCAGTAAAATTCTGACTGATCCGCTGCAGATGTTTAAATATTCTGATAAAATTCTAGGTTTGATAAACCAAAACCTCAGTGGTGTGTCAAAGTCTGGATAATGCCATCTCTCTCTCCTGATAAAAACTACACTGATGAGCTCATTCAAACAGGATTTGAATTCAGAAATACTGTAAATGGGGGAGGAGGAGTGAGATCTGGGGTGCTACCTGGCCTGCTTTCCATGATTCTTATGAAGATCTAGAGGAATACTGAATTAACTGGAAAAAACCCTCTTTCTCTTGGAAAAGTAGACGTTTATGTCAAAAATTTTGGTGTAGAATTGCATTTCTTTTAATATATTATGGAGAAGATCACAAGCATAAAATTCTAAACCTAAGGGAGGAACAGCAGCAGCAGAAATGATGGATGAAAAGGTTCCTTTTGGTAAGAAGATGAAAAGTGTAACCTCCAACCCCAAACATGTCACGTGTCTTATAATACATGAAAATAAGAGAATAAGAATATTCTCTATATTTTCTTTTGTCTGAACTGTATGTGGTAGCAGCATTTGTCCTTCCATTGGAACTGCTTGAGAAGACAAAACATTTTTCCTAAAATGTGCGAGGTACTGAAGACATAAGATTATTGAATAATGTTTCCACAAGAAATTCTTCCTTAATATTTGTTTCCTGTTTTCCATTTTTTCTGTTTTTTGTTCTCTTATCTATTTGCATTATTTATCGTGCTTTGTAAGTGATTCCTGAGCAGAAAGCTGGGGTTAATCCAGAAAGATTTTAAGTTTTAGAGTAAGAAGAACTTACACTGTAACTAAGAATTTGTTTCACTACTCTTTCAAATAGCATTCTATTATGTGGATCCCAGAAATTTTACAAGGAAGTTCGTGGCAATATCTGGCATTCATGCATATGTTGGGTAGTAAATTTCTCAGCTGAGTGGTAAATTTCTCAGAGAAGATCCTCTGAAGTTTATCTCTGTGGAAAGCACTATTACACTAGCAGGAATGGTAGATTTCATTCCTCTTTAACAACAAGATTTTAAAGTTGCCTTGGGCTCCTGGGCACTTACTCCATATTCATTTGGGAAGCACAAAGCTGCTCTCACTCTTACTGAACACTTCTGTGTGTTGTAAACCCAGATGTGACAATGCAGGCTATACTCGCTTTCACTCCAGGCTCTTGAAATTCCATGTACTTGAGAGAGCTGTCGGAATAATGCAGACATTTCTCTTTTGAGAGACAGCAAGCAATTACAGCCAAGATAAAACTGGAAGTTCTCTACAACATATCAAGTTAGGCTTCCATAGCGTTTCACCTTCAGTGACCTTAAAGAGTAGCTGTGAAATTGTTACAACTGATATAACTTGATTATTACAAGATTACCAAGAAATTACACATGACTTCTTGCTTGTTTCTATGTCCTATTTCTCCTAATTAGATCCTGCCAGGATTTCCAGTTATTCACAATGGTTTGCTTTATAGCTACGTGCCAGAACAGTGCTATTCCCAGTCAAGTCCAGTAGAGAATTGTGTCTGTCAGTCAAAGCACTGAACTTGGTTGTTTGCATTTTGGTCATCTAAAAAAGGACTGGAAGAATAAAGCGAGTCTTAAATAGCATATTGTACAATGCAAATCCTGGCAAAAAAAGACAAATACCATAGTATGAAATGCATTCATTAAAACATTAAATTTTATACAGAAGAGTAAGAAAATAAAAGATCAAGGTAAGTTTACAGAGAATTCACAAAAATTAATATAACTTTACAAAGAATGTTATGTTAAATTGTCAACTCATCATTTATTCATCTTTATAATAATCTGCAGCTTTAGTCTAATTTAATGGTCTTTTTCAACTGTACTGTCCAATCCTTTTGATAACTTAGAAAGCAATGTTGTCAGTTGTATTAAAATATTAATATGATGATCTAGTAGGCACTAGTAAATAATGCAGATTCATTTAGTCATTGCTTTCTCCCTGGAAATGGATTTTTAAACACACTGCTTACTTTTCAACCTTGTGATAAATTTTTGTTCATTCATGTACTATAGACTCCACCTGAAAATTTGTTAACCTTTATGTTAAATGTGAAAACCTTCTAGTAATCTTTTAAAATAAATTTTATTCATTTTCCAATTAATAAATTGAATATAAAAATATATTTTAAATGAACATTCAAAATAATAAATCAAATTTGCAGAATAAAGGGAAACATTTTTTTCTTAAATTGTCTGAGATCCTAAATTTTTAATAGACTATATTTTCTATGTACAAACACATTTTCTGAAGCCATAAGCTACAGCAGGATCCATATGCTGACCTTAGAGGTAGAATGAACATCTCCTTATGCCACAAAATTCAATACAGTCATGGCACAAGACACCTGAAAGTGCAAGAAAAGCAAAGTCAGCACCTGGATCTTGGAACCATAGCAGATGAATCAGTGTAATAAAATGTAATAATCAGTCATTTAAAGGCTGATAGTTTTATATCAAAAGCTTCTGATACAATACAGAATAGAGAATTACTATAGAGTATTTCTTTTCAGTGTGAGACAACTGTAGTTTATTCATCCAAATAATCTGGGAAACTGAGTGTGAGATAATTTGGTCAACATTTTAATGAATTTACCTGTGAACATGTCCCTAGAAATTCCTGTGCCTTGATCCTGATGGTCTTGCAGATACCAAGTCACTGTTACAGAGGTAAGACTAATCTCAAGCTCATGAGCCCACCAGAACTTAACTGGATTTGGTCCTTGATCCGGAAAAGGGTTCAACGTTGCATATGCAGCATTTACATGTTTTCCTTATCTTTTAGAAACTGTGGGCTGTGCAGAAATGTTTTGTTTCCCGCTAGCATATCCCAGCTTCCAACTGAAAACCCTAGTGGTAGCTGCAGGGAGAGAACCTCAATCAGAAGACCATAGAGGTAGAGCACTTCTGTGGAGCTGAGCTGTTGGAAGAGAGGTGCTAATATCTGTTCCTCATGCTGTGGAGCTAATTATAGTCAGAAATTAAGTCAATAGACGCAAAATTTATCCAACCGAAAGGGTCATTAAACCATCTGTTTCTTATGAATTGGTATTGACATATAATTCTGGGAAATTTCAGGAAGGATCCTTGGCTAAGAAGCATGGGAATGTTGAAAGTCAGACATTTCTCAAGCTAATTCTGCACAGAACTTTATCCTGCCTGACAGCAATTTCAAACACACGTCTCCTTTCTCCAGTTGCCCTTCTTATCACTCGAGAGTAACATGGTCTATGATAGAGGGTGACACAACTATGAAAGTCATTCTTGCTCAGTTGTCTATATCAGATGGCAAGGACTGGGGCTTTGATGCCTAGCCAAGTAATTGTCTTGAAAGGAGAAATAAATCCTAGCAACTCGCATCTTTCTTACCCTTGCTTGTCTAGAAAAACTCAGCTGTCCATGGTTTTTATCACTTAGCTACTCCTACATTAGCATATTCCTTCTATAAAAATGTTAAAAAAGCAAGTAGTTAAGATGGTACTTAACTCTGTGGGGAAAAAAACAAAAGAGAGAAATAGTCTAAGTAACAAAACAGGTTGTTGATTTAGCATAGAGTACGTTCAAGAGATAAAGGAAAGGTGCCAGATCCTTAATGGACTTGCAGCTGCCTTGAAGTGTCACTCGGGTTTTAGTACATGTACACACATACAAACATGCATATTTTGCTACTACAGAATGCTCTCTCTTGTATACTTGTCATTTTGGCTTGATGAAAGTAAAAGTCAGTTCATTCCTTCTTGTTTCTCTTTGGAGGGTCATTTTCTTTAGAACTTTCAGTGTACTTCCAGAGAGGGAAAAGAGACAATAACTAGATAAAAGAAAGATTTTCTTATGTGTCTTTAATAAAAAAAATTAAAATTGAGCAATCCCTGTAATCCTCACCCATATGAAAGATTTTAAAATTATGATTCTTGAATCGTACAATGTTCAGTCATTTAATTCCTTTCTGACATCTGTGTAATATTTCTACCTGTTAGTGAGCCAGTCCACTGTGGGACTACAAAGATAACATTTATATAATGCAGTGCAGCAAAAAAAAATCTATACAGCTGAACACAGCTGTTCAGAATATGAATCATTGTAAAAGAATAAAGAATATAGTCTGTGATAGGCAAGTTGAAGGATAATCAATTAGTAGCAGCACAGTTATCAGTAGCCTGTCTAGGAGTATCCAAATTCTGCATTTGTTCCAGCTAGAGTGGTCTGTTACGGGCCTTGCTCTCATCATTCTCCTTTGTCTTTCTGGGTCCGTAGGGACATGCATGCACCTCATGAATGAAGAGCAGGAAGAAGGTGGGAAATAGGGAAGTGACTGATCTCCGTTTCCCCGTAGTCTAGAATCTGCAAGGGCCTTGGAGAGCAGCTGCTGGTGAGTAATAGCAAAGCTTGGTCAAAAAGTTCTCCACCCTTTTCTTGACCGACTTCATCTGATCATGTAAAATGCTGGCCTTAATGAGGTACACAATGATATTTAGTGGTATCAGCATTTCCTGTAGAGTGTTAGGGGAATGAAGTAACTTGTTCATATTCCTTGTTACATGTTTTCAGTTGACTTCATGTTGCCTATCCCAGGTCCAAGCCAGCATCTGCACTTTGACCCAAATCCCACTTTATTTTTTCACTCTGATGGTTTAGAATGAGTTTTGTCTGAAAAGCTATAATTCCAGTGAGAACAAAAGACTTTGGCATGTCTCAGTATATTTGGCTCAAAGTAAAAGTAAATCTGAGCTCTCACTTTAAAACTCCCAAAGGGGTTTTGAATATTCCAAGGCTTGTATTTTAGTTTGGCTGCAAAATATTTCAAAAGGGAAGCTTTTTATTACATATGTCACAATAAAGACAACAGAAGCTCAGACACCCAGACTAACAAAGTTTGACTTACAGTACAATGCTTGGCATAGAGTATGTGGATTTAAAGGCTATTCAACAGTTTCGCTTTTAGGCCCAACATAACTGAAATCATACTTTCTTTTTTTAGAAATAAGATTTGGAATTTCCACAGCTTGTTTTTTGCCAGCAACAAGAGACTAAGATAAAAAGAAGGGACTTTTTTCTCTAGTGGCTTCTATCTATTTTTTAGATTAACCTCTTGTTCCTTCTGTGAAGTGAAACACACAATGCCTCTGAATAGAAGAAAATAAGAAATTAGGTATTTTGTAGTCTATGCAAGTTATCGTACTTCTGTATTATTTCATCTGGCATCTTTTGTGGATTCTGGATACCTTCAGACTAACCAAACAGGAAGTGTCATAGCTGGGGAGCTGGTGCCTGAGAAAGATAATGAAGGAAGTAGATGCATTTATTTTTATATACAGTATTTCAGAAATTCTAGAAAAGGGAAAGCAGCAGATGATAAAACTTTCTTAAGCTGTTTCTTTTTTCCCTTTTTTCTATACATGACAAGTTAGATGTGGAGTACAATTGTAAGGTGTGATGTGGGTTACAGGGTAATGCGTTGGTGTTCTTTTTGTAGCTAGGAACAAAGTTACAATTCCTGAAACAGACAGAGTCCTTTAAATAGATCTGCATGTAGATCTCATCCTTCCCATCCGGAGATGAAAATTACAGGGAGTCAGTGATGCTCTCCTCCCCCTCTTGGGGGCTATACAGGGGTTGTGTTTTTGTCAGGTGCTAAGAAAGAAGGTGGAGGGAGTTAGGGAAAGCGAAGGGTCAGGGAGGTTCTGGTAGCCAAAAAGCCAGTAGGCACTGAGGAAGGAAAGACAGTATATAACACTGATACTGGGCTACTGAGGTTGCTGAAAACTGAAAATTTTGAGGCTGGCAGATCGTTATCTGCTGTATAAGCCATATAGTCATTAGTATTCATACATGTCCTCCAGGTTCATGTATTTTTAGTTACTTGATCAAGTATGACCATGTTAAAGATGTTACCTCAGATGTGGTGCCTGAAGAGTATTCCTTCTTTGTTGATGCAGATACATTTTCCCTCCAAGAATAGTTCTCATTGGAGTTACAGCACATCCCTCTTGCTTTTACTCTTTAGGCATGATCATACTGTGGAGGTATCAGACACCCTTTGCATAGGGTGAAAGCTCTTCACCCCAGCTGCTTCCATAAAGCATCAGAAACTCTGTAAGAGACTTGTCTTATACTCAGATGTCCACAAGGAGATGTCTCATGAGATGGGTGAGGGCTGCAGTTTGAATGGGGGACCTAAGTACGAACTTGCTGCTCTGTGATCTGAGGCTGAAGAATTCTTGAGTCAGACTTAGCTGCGTCTTCTGCCCTCTGAAGCTCATGGGACACAAAGATGCTTACTATTAAACGTGTTGCATATCTGTGTTGGGGCCCTGTATAGCAGTTATTATTCCAACACTGGCTATTTTTAGCAGAAATCTCAAATGGTGACTCTAGATGCAGATATTGGGATGAAATCATAGAATGGTTTAGGTTGGAAGGGACCTTGAAGATCATCCATAGGCAGGGACACCTCCCACTAGACCAGGTTGCTCAAAGCCCCATCCAACCTGGCCTTAAACACCTCCAGGGATGGGGCATCCACAACTACTTTGGGCAACCTGTACCAGTGCCTTACAACCCTCAGAGTGGAAAATTTTTTCCTAGTATCTAATCTAAATCTACTCTTTTCCAGTTTGAAGCCATTCCTCCTCATCCTATCACTACATGCCCTTGTAAAAAGTCCTTCCCCAGCTCCCCTGCACTTCCCTTTAAGTACTGGAAGGCTGCTATAAGATCTCCCTGGAGCCTTCTGTTCTACAGGCTGAACAACCCCAACTCTCTTAGCCCAAAATGCTGAAAATGCCATGAAGCATCTTATTACTGACACAGGAAATAGAATGTCAAATTAGAAGAGTGTCCTTCTATGGTTTTGTTTTTTTTTTAATCTCTGCCAAAAGAGAAGGATTAGCCCTCTTCTCCATAGGTCCTTGGCCATAAATCACAAAAACAGTGGTGAAGGTTTTAAGAGACGAAACTCTGCATGAGGTTTACCGTTTCAGCTTTCTTCTAATAGCCTCCATGAGACAGTGCAGTACATTAAAAGTGCAGGAAGAGGGTTAGAAGTGTTGGATAACTAACATGTTGCATAACTTGTATTTTGTTCAAATAATTCATTAAGGTTATCAAGAATTTGTGATCTCTTTTGTCTGTGAATTGAAGTTCATCATATAGGTATTTAGCAGGGCTGTAGAAGTATAGGTTAAAGCAAATGCTTAGCACAGTTCTGAAATGGTTTTCTTTTCTTACATTCCAGAAAAGCCTGAAGTAAGTTTCAGTTTCCTGAAGGACGTTTGTATTTTCTGATACCAGGCCAAAAATGATGTGTTCAGTATTTCCAAACTCCCTTCTGAGACACACAATTGTTTTATCTTTGTCCATCAAAGCCTGAGAAAATTCTCTTTTGATTACTAGATATATTGGAAAACATATATTTACACCACAGTGCTTAATTCTTTTAAGCTCTTTTGCCTTTAGTAATATTTTTGTAATACTTGTTACATTCCAGTCTTCATTATGCTCTGCGTATGTCAAAATTTCTTCCGGTTGATCCTAAAATACTTGATCCCACAATACTTGATCCCACTGCGAATCGAGATGCATCCTCTGTTTTTATCCCCAGCATTATCCTCTGTGCCATTTGAATAAAAAGCTAGATTATCTGAACTCTTGAGGTCAACCACTAAAACTTCTCAGCTGATCTCTGTTTGTTTTCAGATAGAACAGCCAGTTCTGAAAATAAGCAAACTTGATACCCGTTTTCCTATTTGCAGGTTGATGCTGAGGATAGCAAGAGCAAGAGTAAAGTACATGTTCTCTTTAAAATACCTGGAAGGCTCACATTTGAAGTTGGGTAAAAAGCAAGTTTTAAGAAATTTTTAAATTTCTTGGCAGATCTGTACTTCCTTTAATAATGCTTGTTGGCTAACCCTGCTCTTACCTTAAATTTGCTCTGACTTAAATTTGTCTGATCACTCAGTATAGTAGTCCCTCTGGTAAGGAGCCAACTCCAGTAAAGTTAATGGCAGCTGTCCAGTTTAATTTACTGAGAGGTGGATCAGAGTTATTTCCTATTTCATGTTATCTGATGAAGGACTTGATTACAATTTTTCCAGCGTGCGGATATGGCCTCCTATGTTTATATCTTTTTGTGTATAGAAACTGATTTCCCAGAAATAGGGAAATTTTTACTTTTCTCCTTCAGCTTAGACTATAATTATTTTTAAGCAGTCAAAGAAGAGTTTCATTTCTTGCTTCTCTCTGCCTATGATTTAAAAGTATTTATTTGCAACTTAACTAAGAGACTACACTTTTCTTCAACAAAACCCTTTCCTGTAAAGTAAAATAACATTCTGTAGCTGTTGCTACCTACTCTGGATAGATTTGGGGTTTCTGGATTTGATAACAGTACTTCCATAACAGTACTCTGTAAGTCCAGAGACTTATGAGAATTTTTTTTCTTCCTCCTCCTCTAATAAAAACAATGATGATGATAATAAAAATAATATATTATGGGAGAAACCATTGTGGCAGCATCAGTGAATTTCAGCTTTAGTGACTTCTGGTTAGGCATTGCTAGGTGCTTCAGATTTCCCTGTTCTGCTGTCTTCTGAGTAATTTTTGGGTTGTCACATTTAGTTTTTCCATATTTCTGAATATTGTTGTTCTTATTATTTTTAAGACCTACTTTCTGCCTGAGACCACAATTTTATCTTCCCACAATCATTTTATATTTATGAGTTTATAATAAGTGTATGAAAAAAGTGGTTGTTTCTTATTTTACCTAGTGTAAGGTCTTTGACAGAGTGATAAATGTATTTATTACAATGTTCTTTGGTGTTACTGTAGCAGCTTGTACTGTCCAGCTCTCCTTTGATGAGGATGCAAATGTAGGGACAGCTGCAGTCAGGGAAAAAGCAGAAAAAATTAGTGCCTGAAGAAGACACACTGCCTGTAGGCCAGTGGGAGCCTTATAACTTCTGGTACTACTCTCACCTGAACGTGGTATTTTGGAGCTAGCATTAGGTTATTAACCATAAAATCTACTCGACTAAAAAAGTGTTAGATTGATGTAGTGCCAGCTTTTCAGCAATTAAATTTCTTTAATATTTACAGAACTGTTACTTCAGCCTTTATTTTTCCAAGTTAATACTCATTTACTAGATATTTGAGTCTGTGCTGTGTATAAAATATACTATGATGACAAAATCTCATAGACATCAAATGACCAAACTAATACATACCAAACGATTTGCCAGAGGCATTTTAAATACATGTATGTGTTTTGTTTTGAATTTCTTGTTGCTTTTATTTAGTGATTCATAATTGACTGATATGAACTACTCAAGTAGTTGAATAAATAAACAATTGAAATTTGGACGCCTTTCTCCATTCGTTGCATTCATAGCATTTCCCAATTGAAAATTAAACACTGAAAATGGTATTTTATTTTATTCATAACACTGTCGCTATATTAGCCAGTAATAGTTGTCCTCAGAAATATTCCAAACTGGATTCATATACCCACTGAAAACCAAACACTGAAAATAATCCCAGAGTTGTGTTATCAACTGCTACACTTCAGTTATACATAAACGGGATGTAAGAGATCTGAGAGGCATATCAGTAATGTAATGGATACCAGTAGCATCTTGAATGAGGGACATTTTAGAGTAATTTTTAAAGTGGAGTCGGGAAAATTAGTTCCTCCAGTTCATCCGAACAGGATGAACCTGATTCACGCTGATCAAGTGGGATCTCCAGACTTCTGTTATCTGACTTATTTCTTCAGTTTTACGGATCAAAAATACTTACAAACTGTGTAGCGTCACCTCTTAAGCTGGTAGCAGAGTTTTCAAAGGGAATACTGATTTAGGTAAAGTTATTTGCAGACTTGAGTATTGTTAGAAGTATTCTCAAGACTCAGCCCTAGAAAAATATTTGCACTGAAAGCAAACTTGAATAACTTTTCCATCTGAGATATAGTTCCATTCAGTTACTTGGAATTACCCACATTCTTTCATTTTACCAGTTGTTTACAGGATCACGTCTTGACTTGATCTTTTTAAGTCTAGTAAGAACTATATTACAAGTGTTAATATTTATTGTTTTTCTGGGCTTTAAATTCTGTATTACAAAAGGCAGCAGAGGGCGCTGAGCCCACCAGCACAGCCCGATATGGATCTCTTCCTCCCTGCTCTGGATTTTCCCGTCCAGGGATTTCCCACTCCACCTCGAGGAAAGCCTTTATAAAGAGCACACTGGAGCTATTCTAATAAACTGTTGCAGAGCAGCAGGCTCTCACTGTGCTGCTTCACAGAAAATAGAAAGCGGGGTTTTTGAATTTACTTTCTTTACCTAGTAACAGCGATTACAGATGTTAAAACAGATGGGAAGAACAAGCCAGGCTGTGCTAATAATCTTGTATGGGTTAATGACTGGTAAGTTGGGGGGGGGGTGTGTGGTGTTTGCTTTATTTGTCTTTAATTTTGTTAAGTGTAAACTGACCTACAATTTACTGTTTGATCTTTATTTCTCTTTGTTCCAGTTGCTTTTACGTTCCAGTGAATACAACTGTCAATTAAGTAGTTCTGTCAAAATGTCAGGAAGCTTCTTTTTTTTTTGACATTTACTTTGAGCTTTTCTGTGCTCTGCAATGACACAGTCATTTTCTTATTGAGTTTGCTAAAAGTCAGTCTAGGAGACAACTGCAGTATATCACTGCATGTTTGATTTTTACTGTCATCTCTGACAGTGCCAGTCAAGTTTGGTACTAAATGTCCTGCTGAAAGTGAAGTGATTCTGCAGTTGTCCTTGCTATCTTACCCTTCCCCTCAAGTGTTACAAAGTTTTAGAACCAGATCCACCTGACAAAAAAAAGTTATATTGTGTCAATGCATTTATTTTCACTGACAGCATTGGGTTTATGCCGTTTTATACATCAGAACTGTCCGTTAGAGTCATCTGAGTCTGTATTATCTTTGACAAAAATAGCAATGTTTATGGGGTGTTTCAGAGATGTAAACCACTGTATGAGCTTTATTAGTTTAACCTCCACACAACTGTAAGGTAACCTTGCAAAGTAATGACCTTGTGTCATAGTAGAACGTGAGAAGAAATGGGTAAATAAATGAGAATGCTACTGAATTTACGTTTTTTCTTCCTATTGTAGTTAAAGCTTTTGAAATGGAGATTATACCTGCTAACAGAATTGTTGCACAGATTGGAGAAACACTCGTACTCACATGCAATACTACTGGCTGTGCATCACCAAGTTTTTCCTGGAGAACCCAGATGGACAACCCCCTTGGAGGAACAGTGAACAACCATAGGACATATTCTACCTTGACTATGAATCCAGTTAGCATTGTGAATTCTCATGATTATCTGTGTACTGTCTTCTGTGGTGAGAAAGAGAAAAAAGAGAAGAGTATCAAAGTAGAACTTTACTGTAAGTAAAAATGTAAAATTCTCTTTAAGTAGTATGTTTGTAAAAAATCAGTAATTGTTTTTAGATATCATGGTTGGTAGTTAACTGATAATGCTAGGATAATGAGTCTGCTATAGCTCAACATGTATTTCCTTGTAAGATTCCTTTATCTGTCCGTTCAGGACTCTTTCTCACCCCCTTTCTGCTTAGCTTTGTGCACTGAAGGTTGTACATACTGGTCTTATCTATTCTTACTCTTGATAATACTTCAAAGCCGAAACATAGACTCTCCAAAACTTTCATAGAGCTGGAAGAGAAGCAACAACCAATGTCACTGAGATGAATGTATTTGGGAAACCTGCAAGTGCAGAGCACCTTAGGTGCCTTTGCAGTTTGCAGGGCAATGGTTCAGATGTCTAAACCCACCAGCACAGAACCCAAGATACCACCAGTGTATGGATTGCTCTGGATGCCTATATTTAGGTAGCTGTATCACTGTCTAGGTGCCTTGCTGGATCTTATTAGATCATTTGTGATCATATTTCAACAATTGTACAAATATAATTCCTTTTAGTGTATGAATTGCTTTTAAAAGACCTGCATATCTTCATATCAAGATATGTCTTGTAGTAAATTTGATATAGCATCTTGTTCTGAATGCCTCTAAACTCAAGATGTTTGATGTCTGGATCTGCTCTTATGTTGACCCTTAAGCTCGTCTCTGCTAGACTAAAGAAATGAATTTTATTTTTTTTAGCTTTTCCCAGTGATCCTATCATTGAGATCAGCCCATCCTTAGTTGCTGGAGAACCAGTTACTGTCATCTGTAAAATTCCTGATGTGTATCCTTCTGATCACCTGGAAGTACTGCTAAAGAAAGAGGAACGTGTTCTTCATGAGGAAAATTTTTATGAAGATGACAGCACAAATACAGAGACCAAAACTGTGACCTATTCATTTAATCCCACGGCTGAAGATATTGGGAAAGAGATTACCTGTGTGGCCAAGTTACCAATTGCTAATATGGACTTTGAACCCAAAGAAAGAGTAGCTTCTCAGAAACTGAATGCAAACTGTAAGTATTTTCATTCTAAGGCTTTCACACCAAATACTGTTTAATGTTAAGTTTCATGGGATGGGTTTACAAAGTGTGTATTTTAAATCATTTATAATCTGCACTTCTTATCTATATTATTTATGTAGATAATCTATTGTATTTGGTTGAATTCTGTTGTATTCAGTAACAGTCATTGAGTCATTAAGTACCCACTGTTGTTCATGACAGTAGTTAAGCAATGCTTTGGTAACTCCTCCTCTCTCACTCTCTTACCTGGGACACTGGTGCTCAGTCAGAAAGTAAAGACCAGAATAAAAATGGCAGCATGCAGATAAGCAGTTGTTTTTAAAATTGCCATTGTATGCTTAGCAGTTCCAAGTTTATAGTCCTAAACAACAGGGAGACAAATGTGTTAAAAACATGTACTTTTTTTTTTTTTTTTTTCTAGCTTAGCTTTCAAAGCTGCAAGCTAAATGTCTTATCAAGTCTGGAAAAATTGTTCCACTGTGTTACTGGAATACACGTTATTCATTTTTTCTTTGTATTGTGTGAAATGTACCTGTAGAGAAGATAGTGTTAAAGGTGTGCATGTCATTCTTCATTAATGACTGACCTTCTCTCTTCTTTGTTCTCTTCTAGTTGGTCCACAAAACACTATTATTACTGCATCTCCAGGCAACTCACCAATGGAAGGAGACCCTCTAAGACTCACTTGTGTGACTGAGAGTAATCCACAACCACAAATAGTTTGGAGAAAACATCTGGCTGATGATAGGATCCAGCATCTGACAGAAAACAACATTCTTTCTATTCCCCATGCCCGTTTCACTGATTCAGGACTGTACATCTGTGAAGTAATTAATCTTGTAACTAATAAAACAGAGAAAGCAACTGTGGACATTGTTGTACAAGGTGAAGTCTGCTTGAATTTAACTTTTATTATCCGGTACCCAATTGACAGCTGCCTGTTGGGTTGGATGATGCTGAAACACTAAAAGTTAGGAAATTATGGGACCTTTCTTGTTATGTATTCAGGGTTTAACTTTCAATTTACTGCTGCTTTTCCTGGGCTGTGCTTTTCATTTCCATGCTTAATTTTCAGCTAATTATTTCTGTACTACTGTTGTACATGCATACCTCTATGTGTTTCCTGCAATGCAACACTCAAAGTGATAAAAGAATCTGAGAAAGTGGTGGTGTGGGAGACACTGTTATTTCCTTGAAATGCGAACATATGTAGCATTTTCACAGGGTCATCGCAGTTTCCTTCTTTGAACTAGTAGATTTAGTCATTAGTAGTAAATTTAGTAGTAATTTAATAGTAAAACTATTTGGGACAATACTATTATTACTGTTTCAATAAAGCCAAAAGTCTCAGATGGAGCCTGGGACCAAAACCAAATGAACAGATCCTTGGGCAAGCAATTCCTGCTTTCTTAAAACCCTCTCCATTTTTAGTACTTTTGCATTAGTATAACAGCCTTTTCTTTTGTCATGCAGGTGCTCCAAACATTGCAGAACTTTCCATTGAGCCTTCTACAACAGTTCAAGAAGGAAAAAATGTTTCCATACAATGTTCTGCTGAGAGTAACCCTCCTCCCAAGATTATTTTAAGGAGAAAATCTGACAGTGCAGACATGGGGCCTTACAGTGAGGGGCGAATTCTTCTTCCATCTGTGACATTCCTAAATGCAGGAGACTATGAATGTGTAGCAGAAAATAAGTTTGGGAAAAGTAAAAGTGAAATAACACTTAATGTGGAATGTAAGTATGTGTCATGTTTTCCCAATAATTTAAAAATAATTAGTTAATTCTCCACTTACTTCAGTGGTAAATATAACCATCAAACTAAACAAAACCCTGTGAGTACAAAAAAAAGTCAGCTTAGTCCTCTGCTCTTCCCTAAAGAAAGGAGCAATGCTGATGAGCAAAACAAAACCATGAAATCTTTAATGTAATGACAGTCTTAAGTCAGGATCTGAATGAGCGAGAAACTGATCTACCGTTTTAACATTCTTGGTTAGAAGTATTTGGTTAGTACGTTTAGGCTATATGGAGTTTGTATGGAAGTTCTGATACTGTGTGCTTTACTTATTCTGAGAATGAAAAAGAAATGACTTTGGGAGGCCAACAACCTGGCATCCGGTGGGACATGTTGGGTGCATCTCTAAAAAATCCAGTGGTGATTAACTACAGGATTCTTCCTTTCAGATGGACCAAAGAATACAATGATCTCTGTTATCCCTGCTACTGCTGTTAAAGAAGGAGAAACTGTGACGATGAAATGCACTAGTTCTGGTAACCCAGCTCCAGTGATCTCTTGGAAGAAAAAGAAGGCCACTGGGGAGTCTGAGAAAATTTTTGAAGATGCAACTTTTACTATACAGAGCATAAAAAGACAAGATCTGGGGCTTTATGAATGCGAAGCTTATAACCAATTTGGCAAAGAAGAAAAAGCTGTGAAATTACTTGTTCAAGGTTAGTAGAACAAGACGGAATGCAAGTTTTTTGTTTTATGTATTTTAGGTCCAGATCTCATTCTGTGAAGGACGGGAGAGTTCTGTCTTTGATGTCAATGGAGTTAAAAGGTGACCTGAAGGTCATTAAGTCATTTAGGAA
This sequence comes from Ibidorhyncha struthersii, assembly GCA_013398815.1. NCBI lineage: Eukaryota > Metazoa > Chordata > Aves > Charadriiformes > Charadriidae > Ibidorhyncha > Ibidorhyncha struthersii. The sequence continues at coordinate 32,372 of VZSZ01003438.1, forward strand.
GCTTTAAACAATGAAGGGTGAAATCTGCCTTAATACAAATAGCTTACACAAAGTTCTCATGTCAGTTGAGCTTCCATCACTCCTCCCAATTGGCAAATATATGCGTGACACAAAGAAGCAATGCAGTGCCTATATTTTCTTCCAATAAGTCTTGGTGGAGGATCCAGATACCTGCATAGAAAAGATTCAAAGAGAAAGTACATGCTGAAACTCTTCTGTGGAGGGACTGTATTACAGCCCTTTGGCTCTCCTTTAAGTTAGAACTCTGTATCCTGTTCTCGCAATCTGCATTTAAGCTATACCAAATGCTGATTCCTCATCATACATGCAATGATAGCAAAGTTTCATTTTCAGTGATAAGCGGACTTCTCTGCTTTAGCCCTGCTCTTCTGTTTATTGACTGGCAACAGTGTATTGCTTAGGGGTCGCTTCTGCCACTAATCCATCTCTCTTCCTATTTTTGTAGCTGCACCAAAAAATACACTTTCAGTTTTCCCTTCAAGTGCAGTGACACAAGAAGAAAGTGTTACCATCTCTTGCATACCTGCAGATGTTACATCTCTTCAGAGTAATCTGTGAAAGAAAATAGGTGATGGGATCACAATCCTTGAAACAGTCGATGGCAAATATACCATAGACAGGGCTTAGCTAAAGGACGCAGGAACGTATGAATGTATATCATTAATGAACTGAGAGAGCAGTCTCAGCACATAGTACTTTATGTCACAGGTTAGTTAAAATAACTACTCTATGGAGTTAATATTAGTATTTGCTTTAGACAGGCAGAATGAAGTCTTCATGTTAGTTCCATTAAGAATGAATTTTCTTTAAAAAAACTGAGATGAGTTGCACAGGTTCTTATCATAAGTGGTAGGATCTTAGTGCTAATGAAAACTTCTGTCCAAAACGGGAGATGCACAAAATAATTGCTGCTTTGAAATGTTTCATAGTTCTGCTTCCACATTCGAAAACAGGATGTAAAATTGTGGAACCTAGTGAAAAAAATACTATTCTAGGACTCCTGCCTTTGCCTTTTCTGTTTTTCTTCTGTTGAAAGAGGACATTAACCTCTGGGTCTGTTGGTCTGTGTCCTTTCATGAACTCAAATAAGTAAACAGTGAATTTAAAATAAGAAATGAAGAAAAGATTTCATATAATGTAAAAGATGTGCAACATTCTCCATCAATTGATAAAATGTTTTTTTCTGTCAGCTGCTGTTGACTGCAGTGTGTGAAGGATAGCTAGTGACAGAGTAGCGTCTAAGGCTATGTGCTCAAATATTACAGTGACTCCATTAACTGGAGTAGTACTTTGTGTGTACAAGCTGCTGAAACCTCGTGAGTTTTTTGCTTCTGTTTGTTGCTAAATCCTACTTTGCATTTCTTTTCTTTTCAGTTCCTCCCCAAAATATTACTGTGTTAGTATATCCATCAGAAAATGTTAAAGAAGGAGAAAATGTCACTATTACATGTAGCACATACAGTAACCCACCATCACAGATGGTCCTGAAAAAAGTCCATCAGGAGAAAGAAATTATTTTGCCATCAGTGAACGGAACCTTTATACTCTACAATGTCACCAAAAATGATACAGGCAGATACTTGCTTGATGTTTTTAATGAGGTTGGAAGCAACATCAAAGTGATTGAGATAGCTGTTGTAGGTAGGTAGATCTATTGCCTTAAACTTATTTTGCTTGTACTTTCTTATGAATTTTTCTCAAGGTGAGCACAACTAGTTCATGGCTGATCCTTGCACAACAGTGCTGCAGTTAACCTAAAAAAAAAAACCCAAAATCAAACCAAATAATAGAACAGCTGGTGAGAATAAGCTGTATTTAACCTCCTTTCAGTGTGGATATTATTGTCTCTTTTACACGAGTTGGTGCGGCAGCTTTAAGGATAGGGCCAGAAAATGGTGGATGCTGGCCACATTTCTGCCCACATGCATGAGCAGTGAGACTAATCCAAAGAAAATTCTGTTTCACAAGAAAATCTGAAGATTTGGCTTTTTAAACATGGTCTTCTCCTGAAGCTTTGTTTCCAGGAGGTAAAAATGTCTCCAAATGTTTCCTGGGTAAAATATGTGATATTCTTCTTGTACTCTTGGACTCCATGGCTCTTCATGAACTTAATTGTAGATTATATCAGATGGGTTTGAACTTGCACAGCAAATTCAAGACCAAGATAGTGGCTAGGAATTAAAGTGTGTAATATGGAGTTACTAAAGAAAAAAGCATAAGGAAAACGTACTCAAATGTGATTTGTGCATGAAAACAGAAATAGTGTTCTAAATGGAGGTCATTAATAACACTGCTTTTACAGTAATACACATGTATCTGTTTCAATCAGTTTTTACACAATTTTTTTCTCCTTTTGTCTCCATTTTCAGGAAGACTGGAAAAAACAGATCAAATGATACCACTGATTATTGCATTCTCCTGTGTAACAGCAATAGCAGTACCTGTAGTTGCAATTTTGATCTACGTGTCAAGAAAAGCAAAGATAAACGGATCCTACAGTCTTGTAAAAGCACTCAGGCTGAAAGTGTGATCGCATGAATATAAGTCTAAGTTCATAATAATCAATGTTATTTATTGTTGTGACTGGTTCTACTCTTCTATAATGTATGGTAACAGACGTGACTTAAGAACACTGCCACGTGATAGCAAATGGATTTTTTTTTCATGTTTTGAGAAGTATTTCGGTATTTAAATTAAAGGGAAAGCTAGCCTCCTGTCCCAGAAATTGGTAAATCACTTCTGTGTTGAAGCATGCTGAGCAAAGAGTTCCTTGGAGAACTAGGTTTGTACATAGTGTATAATTTGTGTTATAAATATGTTCAACTGAATATCAGTTTGTAAAATTGCAGTTTTACTGCAACTGTACAGAGAAATGTTAATTCAAAGATATAGATCAGCATTACTTGAGCTGATCAGATGATAATATTTTATTTTGTATTACTCTGCAGAGTGAATGTTGTTAATATAATTTGTCTGCTTGTGTGTCTGCTTGTGGTAATGTTCGGGAAATGTTCTCTTCATTCATATTGCCATAAACTCTGTACCTTCAATGAAGTTACACAATCACTGGGCTATGCATTTCTAATTAATTTAAAGTAATGTAAGAGCTCAAGGCTCATTTGTGAAACATCTTATTTTAAAAATTATTCAAAAAGTGTCTGGGAATATAGTCTAGTAGTTTTAGGTCAGCTGAGGTATTTTTTTAGGGTTAATGATTCCCAAATCAATATCAGAAATCTCTTATTTCATGATGAGGCAAATCAGAGCCTTCATTTAGAATATAAGCTACCAATAAATATGCTTTCAGATTTCTACTGCAAAATAAAACTACCTGTAGGTTTCTTTGACTAGATCCACCTAGTGCTTCTTGCTTAAGATTGTCAGAATACACCTTCCTATGGAAGGAACCAGTGAAAACTATTATCCTTAGCAACAGCAGATTCAAGCGTCATGGGAAGCCCTAGCTGTAAAAACACAAGCAAGACAGGCAGCAACCTAAAGGCAGAGGCAAGGGGGAGAGGCAAAATCTATGCAGCCTCACCAATGGTGGTTGAGTTGTTTCCTGAAAAAAAGCCATTCCCAAGCTCCTCACTGTGGAAAACTACACCACTTGCCTGACACCTTTCCTTTTAATAGACAACTGGTGTCTGCATGCTTCACCCTGGTTAGGGCCTTTTTTTCACCACACGCTCTCTCCAGTGTTGCCAAAATGCCTGTGGAAATGGCGGGCTTTCTGTGCAGAGGCAAAGATGAGGGGGAAGAAGAGGTGGAGTTTGATGGTATTCCCCCTTACATCCCTTTTCCTGGCTAGCAGTGCTATTTTGACTCATCTCGTTGGTGATGTTCAGCACTGAAGGCAAGGCTGTGAGAGATGCAGGCACTGTAATGTTGAAGTGCATCTAATCTCAGCAGCCCTGAGCCCCTGTGTTAGGCATGGGAAGGTGGGCTTGGCTCCCCCAAACCTGCACACACAAGGTCAAGCAGAGATATGTGAAAGGAATTTATTTAGATTACACAAATAGTAACAACTGCCCAACAGCAGTACAACAGCGGATGACTCTTGGTAGCTAGCTGCAGGATGAGGCAGTGGTGCAGATCTCCCGTATCTTCCTCATAGCATGTTCAGCAGTGTTTTGTGCATGGTAAATCAGTGCATGCAGGATCCTGTGCTTATCTACAGTTGGAGAGAGAAGTTTGGCAAGTGGGGGTGTAGCAGAAAAATGGGAGAGCAGTGTGGACTTGGCTTGGAGGAATGCGAGCATGCAGTAGGAGGGTGAAGAAAAGATTGAAGACAGAGGAGGAGGAGAGCTTTGACAGGCCCATGACATAAATTTCTTGGAGGTGGTGCCAGGCAGATTTATTCAGAATAATGTCAGGCCTGTCTCAGTGCTGTCTTGTGAACAAACCAGAAAGCATGATTTTTCCACTGTGCAAAACTTTGGTGCACACACATTTTGCCTGCTGGGTATAGTTCTGGTATGTGTATTGCAAGAAGGATAGTTAGAAAAGATACAGAGAACGAGGACTGGAAAACAGGAAAAATGAAAATGCCTGGGACTTTCCATTTTGGAGACAGAATACTGAAGGAGGGATGTGACTGAAGTTTTCCAAATTGTGAAGGCAGTTGATAGCAAACAACAGATGTAGAACTGCTGTTTACAAAATCATGCAATGCCAGAACTGTAGGGCACGCAAACTAAGGAGACGGTGGTTTAACAAAAATAATAGAAAGTACTTCTTTACAGAGTGAATGGTGAACTACTGGAAGCTGCCACAGAAGGTTGTGGAACATAACAGTAACAACTGGCTCAAAAGGGGAATAGAAAAAATAATGGACTAAGGGTCCATAAACAAACACTAAAGGGAATAGGAAGAAATGTACTGTATAACATCCCCAATCCAACGGTCATCAATGCTGAGCAATCCCCAGGGAATATACTGCAGAAAGGTGTGTGTTTCCTTCTTATGCCTTCTCTGAGTGGTCTCGGGCCAGACCTACTCAGAGAAGGGGCTTGGCTGTTCCTGTGCTGTTTTCCCCTCTCCCATATTCCCTTAGAAGGAATAAAAAGAGGAAAGATGATTGGGAGAGAAATAGGAGTCATCTTGTAACAGCGGTTTGGTGCTTGTGTAGTCTTTTCTGGAAATTCCTCCATGGGTTCCTGGTATCCTCTCCCCTGTTGGTTTCACCAGAATTTGTAACACAAGTGTAGACCTTAATGTCTACCCTTGTCTGCCCTCTCAGGGTCTCCGTTAAGTATTTAAGTCAATAATTGACTAAATTGACATTTAAGTCAATAGGAGTTGGCCTGTGATTTCAACAGGGCCAGTTTTTCACTTAGAAACACTAAGTGGATAGATAGAACTGGTGGTGCTTACTTTAGGAGAGGCTGCTCTTGTGAGGCCAGCAAGCTTCCTCTCAGTGAAATCACAAAGAAGGACCTTGCCAGGGGATCTCCTCCCCTACTGCCTGATTCTCGGTATTTTCCAGGACACAATGATTTGGGCAGAAGCTTGTCCTATGGAGGTTAAAAGTTCACGGTCAAATAACTTCTCTTTTTATTGAAAATTACAGAAGAAATATTGTTTCTCCTTGCACTGTTTCTCATCAAGCAAAATACAGAGCCTCTGCCCTGGCAAAAAAGCATGAACAGCAGCTCCAGCCCAGCAAGTGTTTTTGGAAAGGGTGAGAGCCACCTGGAGGTCTAGGTAAGAGTCCATGCCACGGGGCCTGTCTTTCTGACCAAGAAAGTGGTCTGTAGAGCAAAGGGCTGTGACAGGTCCGCTCAGGTTTTCTCTACAGTCACCTCGCAGGTTGGAGAGTTGTGTTTTCCCCTGCTTGGGCCTGTACTCACGCACACCAGTTGCCGTTGTGTCCTGAGAGCAGGGGTTTATCCCAGCAATACCATGGGGCAATGCTAAATGCTAATGCTAAAATGAGCCTGGATTTTAAAAGGTGATTGCAAAACCTCACTCCCCGCAGCTAGTTCAGGATGTGCTCTCCCTTAAAATGTAAAGCTCAAACGGGAGAAGATGTTTTTCGAATTTCTCCAAGAATGCTTTCAAATTATTTTGTAGGTATACTGAAGGGAACAGTTAATATATGCCGTGACAGAGGTGCCGTTATCTGCTGGAGATAACAGGGGAGGCCCTGTGTTTGCGAGGATGGGCTCCCCACAGTTTCAGAGTCTGGAAGGGCCTGATTGTGGTGTTTAAGGCTGAATGGTGACGTGGTGCCTCTGGCTGTGGCAGGCCGTTCAGCTTCACCGACTTGCTGCTGTGCTGGACCAGGTAACTTCTCTGAGCAGAGTGTGTCCTCCTGTAAGGTATCTGATTTTGACAGAATTCCTCACAAATGGAGAATTGTCCTTGATAATTAGCCGTGCCCTTTCTGTTGTTTATACATGGCCTACTTCCTAGTCCAATTTGTCTGACCTTTAATGCCTTTCTGCCCACAAGATAATTACATCCTGTAGTCAAACCATCTAATTTCTTTGATAAACTAGACAGATTGAGCTGTTGTAAGTCCACTTTTCTCTATAAGGCATTTTCTACAGTGGTAAACAATCATTGTAGTCTTTTCTAAATCCCCTCCAGCAGTTCAACATACCCTTTAACACGTGGCAAAAGACCTATATATGATCCTCCAGTGCTGTTTCTGCCAGTGCCAGAGGTGATTTTGCTTCCTTATAGCTCCAGCTCTGCTTCCATAAACAGCCATTTTTTACATTTGCCCTTTTTTTGTCAGAGAATCACTGCAGGGAATAAAAAATAAGTCAATTCCTTATTCCCATTACAGTTTCTCAGTCTTTTGTAGGATACAGTCCCTCAGAGCTGTTCTTAGTATATTTTTTTGAAACGGAAAGCTATGTGATACAAAGACAAATGCCTCATGTCCAAATACTTTAAATCTAATTTGTCTGAAAATGCCTATGTTCCATAAACCCATGCTGACTGGCTCTAATTATGTTTTCTAGCCTTTAATCCCTGTATCAGCTTTTCCCATTACTTGAAACTTTGTTATACCAACCAGTCTGAATTTTACCCACATTTACCAATCAAAAACTGACAGTTTTTGACACTACTCTGTACTCAGTTTGAAGGCCACTTCACATTTAAAGAAGAGAGAAGCAGTTATAATAGGGAAACTACCTCTCTTGTTCTGTTGTGCGGCTCAACAGCCTTTAAGCCTCACAATCTTTTGGGGTCCACATGCTGTACATCCTGCCACCAAAGTGATGCAAGTTATACTAACGGAAATATGGAAATGCTTATAAAAAGAATGATGTGCTTTGTTGTTTGCTGCCAGGCATGTTAGTAGTTAAAATGTATTGTTTGGAGTACCTCAGTAGCCACCAAGTACCAAAGCAGGGTATCTCATGACTGTCCTTCTGCCTTTCCTACCTGAGGAGTCCTTCTGATGCTATTGAAATACACGGAGTGGCCAAATGTGTGTCTATGAGATACAGGGGTGTGAAGTTCCCCTTGCTTACTGTGGTCTTGATTCCTCTCGGTTCCTCTCAATGATTCTGCTACTTTTAAGGTTTGTTGCAGATGATACAAGGGGAACAGTTTTTTGACAGGTTGAAAATTTACCCTTACAAGGACACCTTTAGCTTTTTGCAATGTGAAGAAATTTAGACATTTAAATCCTAAGATTTGTGCCAGGACTAACTGAAGATTTATTTTTAAAAAAGGCAAATACATCTTTTATTTTACCTTTCCTTTGGATGAGAGGCAGATATGGGACATCTGCTCTACGCAGTTGAAAGAAAGGGTGCCATTGATGTTGAATTGATTCATGTTCCCAACACAGATGTCATGTCTTGAACACTCCCACCCATTTCAGGCTGTTATATTTTATGTTGTGCTTTCATATTTATTAAGAGCTCAGAGACTTACAGTGGTGGAGACTATCAGTTTTAACAGTGATATAACTTCGAGACACTGCTACCAGTTGAGCCACAGGGCCTCTTTGCTTTGGCTAATCAAACCTAGTAGATTAAATGAGTTTTTTACATTCCCATGCTCTTGGTTTGCATGGAAAAAAAACAGCACTAGATCCTTTAGCACTACATCTAACATGCAGCTGAAGAGAGATCTTCAGAAAATGGCATTGGGGTATTTATTGGCGTTGTATCTTGACCTCCAGCTAATGGTATTAACCAACAAAATCTTACCACAAATGGTGCATTCTTTTGCTTGTTTCCATATCAGAAATACCTATAAAATAGAGTTAAAACATGACTGCCTGCAGTTTTTAAAATTACATCGAAGATGTATCTGCTATTGTTTCTATTGATTCCCTGGTCAGCTAAAATTCAGGAACCTTTTGTCCCTCCATATATATCCAAGCATCATAAGAGTAAAGTGAGGCAAGATAGCATGATTCTTCACTGTTGAATAATTCATTCAGGCACTCTTATCTGAAAAGCATACAGAAATAAACATTTTAGGGAGATAATTTAGGGTTTGTAGATAAGCTCTGGGAAAAAGGAAAGAAAAATTCCTTTTTGTAAACAAAATGCAATTCCAGGTCCACATTGTTGTTGAATCTTTTGTTCTAGTTTATAGTCACAATGGCCTTGGTGCCGATAACAGTAGGGATGGAGCAGACAGCAAGATTTTGCTTGTATTGATCACTTCTTTAGAGAAATTGTGACAATGTTGGCATAAACCAGTCTTCCCAAGTCTGAGTTGAAGTAAAAAGCAAGAACCTGGCAGAATAGCGCTCTACTTGCTTTCTCTGCCAGCCAAAAAAACGGTACATCTGTAGAAGCAACTAAAGAAATGTATAGGATACAGAATTTATTTCTACATCTAAAGGTAAATTCATAGGCTGAAAATTCTATGTTCAAAATATAAATCTACTGAAATATCCTGTTTATAATATCTATAAACTTATTGACAGAACTTTATTCTTGTCTTGTTACCTTTTTTTGTAGCAAGTATCTGTAGTAGCAAGCAGTTGAAGAGTACATTTTACCAGTAGTCTGCATGTATGATTACTCGTTTTTCTTTCCTGTGTCTAGCTCACTGTTAATTCAATAGAATGGGACTGTATAAACCTCCAAGATCTGCACTTCTTCAGATATGAAAATCCACCTCCTAAAAGCTGTTTTGTTTTTTGTTAGCAAAGCCCTCTTGTTGCAGAGATGAGAGACAGGTGAGTAGATATGAGTTATGATCAAGGCACCTGTTTAGCCTTGGGCTTGATTGAATAGGGAAGTGAAGGTAAATACTGGGTGAGATTAATGCTGACTCACACCCAAGGCTTCTGCAGTCTTTTATGGGTGCATGCACGTGATTTTGGAACCATACCAAGGTAAGGAGGTAACAAGATAACTGTAGAATGACCCAGTGAAAACTAAATGAGGTTGACTATGATGTAGAGCGTAAGAATGGCCACACTAGGTCAGATGAAGTTTCTTAACCAGTAGTAGGTAAAAGTTAACACCTAAAAAATGCTGTACTAGCAACAAGTATTGTAATATATTCTCCAAATGCACTCCCAGCGTCCAACAGTTTTGAAGCTCAGAAGTTTCCTGAGTCAGAGTTTGCTTCACTGCATTTAGTAACTTGCAATGGATTTGGGTTTTGTTTGTTTTGTCACTTGAAATTATGTAAACTCATAGCATGCACAACATCCTTGTTTACAAGGAATGATGTACTGCTTTGCTGAGTTCAATATCTTGTGGTGGTATGTCTGGGAGCTTTTGAAGTTTCTGTTTTATACTCTTTTGGTTTGTGTTCTTTTCAAAATGGAAGAAAGTGGGAGAAAGTTTGAGCAATCTGTCAACGCTGAGTTATCTAGATTTCTAGATAATGTCTGGGACACAAGGGAATGTAGTGTGAAGAACTCTGCACAGCATTGCCACAAGCTGTCAGCAGCAGGAGGGAGGGATTTGGCAGTGATCCCACAAATTATAGCTGAAGGGCTGAATGTGCAAAATCTATTAAGGAGTAATTCTGCATACAATCTGTATTGCCAATTACTGTATTTAACATAGTACAAGTGAGTAGTCAACTCAACATTTGAAGAACCCTCACTTAGATATTTAACGTTCAAATTATTACTTTTTAAAGCAAATGTAGGCAGATTGGATAATTACTTTAAAAATTAGGTCAAGTGTTTTCTATAGAATTAGGATTGGAAGAAAACATGATTTTTTTTATTTTTGAGGAGTGTAGTCATACTACTGATGTAATAATATTTTTATTAACAGTTTATATTTGAAATAGAGTAGAAAGTTAAAAACTTTCAAAACAGTGTTTTTGTGCTGTATTTGTCTGAAATAAAAATTGAGGTTATTTAATTGGAAGAGTGTTGCAATCACGTTAAATGTATGCTTGTCTTTAAAACCCTAGCTTCGTCACTTTTGGACTGGTTAGAATGTCATGTCAGCTCAAAAAATTGCTTTTCACCTAGCAAAGTTAAAAAGATTTCTTGTCAAGAAGGTGTACACTAATTTAGAATATTGCTCCTTTGTGAGACTTAGGCCCTTCTGAGGAACTGAAATCAAGGTAAAGAAGGACAGTTTTGAGGTGGGGAAGTTTTTTTTTGACTCATGGAAGGACTGAAGAAGAGTCCCTTTGGCATGGTTGCAGAGGGATTGTTTGACTTCTTTATTTTTCTGTTGCTCTGTGCTACCCTGTTCCTTTTGTGGAGTGTACAATGAAGCAGGGGACGACTGTGACAGTCAGGTTCAGGGCTGGCAGGAGCAAGACTAGCCACCCCACCTTCTCTTGTTCATTGCAAACAAAATGAAAGCCTTCACTATGCTTTTCATAACAACCCTGGGAAAAACTTTGAGGTAGGTTATTCAGATTCTAAGAGAGTCTAATGGTTTTGGTATGTAGAAATCTTGACCAGAGAGTGTTAAAGAAGAATGTCTGATACATGCTTACATGTTCTAAACTGTAAAATAAGAGTAATGATAAAACGGGATAGAGAGTAGTAATAAAACAGATGAGAGACAAATATTGGGAACCTAACTGAATTGGTATAATGTTTTTAAAATCTCATAAAATTTTATAAAAGATTGTTTACATAGGTATTGTTTCCACTGTTAACAACAAAAACTTAATTTCAAGGTAGCATTTTGTATGATTTATCAAAATGAGTATGTGAAACAGTAGACCAACAGCATGAAGCACAGATGAAACGAACTTCTTTTGTTGGAGCCTGTGGAGAGTGTGTAATCAGAGCTCAAGTCTATGACACTTGAAAAGAAAAACTGTCAGTTCTGAACCACAAGATTAACATCCCTGCCTGTACTTAAAAGATGAATACCTCTTTTTAGTTGTATCTTTCCTGCAGTTGAACTGTCAAGCACAGACATCTTGAAAGAATGTTTTTTGAGTGTCTTAAAAGAGCCGTCCTCGGGCTTCTGGGTTTTTTTTATGGAAAGAGACAGAAGTCTGCAGTCTAGATAAAGGAATGTAGTACAGTGCATCTTCTAGGTCACCCTCAGATTATGTTCCATACACAAGTTGTACAAAGAAGCACTTAAATTTCATATAATATGCTTGATCAATTTAATTCTTGGTAATTTGATTTCTTAACTTTAAAGAGGTCACAATTAGATTGAATTAAAAGCATAGACTTTTTTGAAACTATACTGATGGCTGGTTTAAAAGCCAAAGTATGAGAAATTTTGTGGCTCATGTAGGCCTACTTCTGCATCTCATTTAATCTGTTTTGCAATTTGAAGTTTGTAATCTGCAGATATGGCTAAATACTGTTGCCAGATAAAAAGTGCATCTTAGAAGGGTGAAGTGTATTTCTGGACTGATTGTAATCTTTCAATATCCATCCACTTAGCAGGGGTTAGAGGGAACCCAGAGGCAATATATTCTCAGAGGTGTGCAATAAAAAGACAAGGGAAAACAAGATGTGACAAGGGAAATTCTAATTATATGTGAGAAAAAAAATGCATGGTGAGGGCGGTTCGTCACTCGAAACAGGTTGCCCAGCAGCTGTAGAACCTCTGTCCTTGAGGATTTTTGCAATTCAGCTGGAAAAGACCCTGATCAACGTACTCTAACTGTAGAGTTAGCCTTGCTTTGAGTGGGATGTTGGACTTGATGATCTCCTGTGGTCATCCCCGCCTAAATTTTTCTGTAACTATGCATGACAGAGGTTTCCACAAGATACCATCTCTTGTTTTGTACGAGAAATGTAATTCACATACAAGATCAAATGAAAAATAGTCACACAGTTCAGTCCACTGGTCTTTGGCAACAAGCAGCAACGAAAGTTTTGTGAGAGGATATAAGAAACACCCCTGAAGAAAGATTTAGAAACAGCTGTTTCTACAGTATTGAGCTTTTTTTGATCTCTGATACATATTGCTTCAATGTAAGTCTGCAGGCATGAGACATTCTCTTTTCCAACCCAGTGGCATTAGTCATAAGTCTAAATGTCCAGTAATTTTATGGTTCCTTCTAAAGTGCTGTCCTAAATTACTTCCTGTGGGAAAGAGTTGCATAGTTTAATTAGATACTTTGTAAAAAGTATTTCCTTTGATTGGTTTAAAATACTTCTCCTTTTTGTCCCCTTGTTTTTGAATTACAATGCGGGGAGACTAAAAGTTTGTCATCTACAGTTTTTCTACTAATCATTAATGTGTGCAATTCTGTCTTACTCATATATTTTCTATATAAAAAAATCACCAAAATATCACTCTCTTAAGTGTTTATATTTAGAAATGCTTTTCACATATCGATAATCTTTCTCACCCTCTCCAAAACTTCTAGTGCAACGTCACCTTTCATAGGCAGTGATCAGTCTGATACTTTCTGTTCCAAATGAAGCTCCATCATTTAGTTACCTTAAAGGAGTTATAATGTTTCTTGTACTATTCTGCATTTCATTCTTTGCAAATCCTAATATTTTGGGATATTGCTGTCTTAAACCAACAAAGTCTGGCTGATACTAAAAGAAGGTATTTCATAACTTCTAATCCCAATTGCCCATAGTAGGCCAAAATGAGTGTCTACTCCTTACTGAAAACTAATTTCTCAAAACTCCCCACCTTTTTTTTTTTTTTTTTCTACTGGGTTAATTTTTGACTGGATCAGGTCCTGAATCCACATTGCTGCAGGGTTTTATGCATATTTGGCTAGTGCAAACAAGCTAGTGGTGGTGATAATCAGCACAATGACAGAGCCATCTCTCTCACACTTGCATCAATTGAAAGTGGGAAACCAGTTACTCCTGATAGCTGACCTTTTTTTAACCATAGATGCACACTCAGCAGAGACCTTTACTGAGCTTAGAACAGTGATTGTTAATTGCCTACTTAGTAACATGCACACTAAACTTATAGTGGATTTAATAACTTCATCTAAAAGGGCATTGTTCACCATGTCACACAGCAAAAATTTCCTGTAGGAAGTCGAAAGCGGTTAGCTTCTCTCTGGAAGTCATTGATATTTATAAAGTCTGACCTGGATTTTCTAAGTAAGTTGACTGAAAAACATTTTCAATTTCCCTGAAAATTTGAAGTGTATTTGATAACCACATTTAGGACCACCTTTAGAGTATCCTTGACGGAAAAGCGTATTTGAGTAAATCTTTATTCCCAGAAAGAGTTTAAGGTTCTCTTAACGTTCTTTTAAATGCAAAGACCTGTACTGTAGAAATAAATGAGACTTGTCAGAGATTTCACAGGATACAGGATTCAGCCCTTACAAAGGAAGATGTGATGATGGGCTATATCTCTCCTACCATGGCCCTGCAATGCTTTACAGCCATATCCCTTTCCTTTTCAGATTATTGCAAAATAGCATTCAGGATCAACCATCCATAAATCACCAATATCATCAGAAGCCAATTAAAACACAGATTTGCTCACTATGGCAAGTTATAAGAACTTTTCATGTGGGGGAAGGTCAGCATATTCTGTTTTCAATGAATGAGCATTGAGTAAAAGAGAGAAGTTTTCATCTCTTGTTGGTATTACAGAGAACACCTCTTCGGCTCCTCTCCTGTTTGAAGGTGCTCACTTGCACATCTGTTCTGGATTACCTGTTTTATGATCGCATCAGCCACACTGCAGGTGCAGCCATGAACTCCACTAGGTGCTGCCCTATGTTACTAAGATAACACCTCCTCAGTGTCTTCCACCTCAGCGATGGCATTAACCAAGAGCCGTGCTGGGTGGAATGGTGGGACACCTGATGCACAGGACAAGCCCAGGGCTGTGAGCTGCATCACTATGGTTCAGTGTTCACCACCCCTGGAGAAAGCCTGGTGTTTTCCCTAAGGAGCCTGGTGAGCAGATCTAAAGCTGTAGGAGAATGTGTGCTCTGAGTTACTTCCAGCAGTTTTGCCATGCAAGTGATACATATTGGTATGTCAGCAGCTTCCCAGCATTGTTTTGAAACAGCAAGTTGTTTAAAAGCACGTGCTGTTCCTGTCAACTTTTATTATCACCCACTTGCTCAACAAAAACAAAACCAAAAAAACCCCAAAACTTTGTGTCAAAATCCATGAATCAAGAACATAAATCTACAAACTGCTGCCCTTTTTCTTCCTACTGTCTTCTCATAAAAAATTGCTTAGGAAATAATTTTTCTGTGATAATCTAGAGTCAGCTGCTTTAGACACATATCTGTGTAACATCAAAATTCCTGTAAACCACCAGCTGTGCCTTTTTAGAGAAGTATAACTATAGTGTGAACTGACAGCATCCTCACAGCTATTTAATCCCCTGACCTAAATTTGGGTGTTTGTCACCGCCGCCAACACCACTACTGTTTGCTTCTATGATTAAAGGGAGAAATAATGACTCTATCTGCATGCAGTTGTAAAGCTGTGCCAGAATAGGTTTTACTCTGTTAATTACAAAAATCCATAAACTGTTTAAGTAAAAGCTGGTGCTGTTTATGATGGCTTTTTTGGATCTCAGAAGACATTATTTTTAATATTACTAATAGCTGAAATTTAGTTTGATGGACCTTTAATTTAACTTTGTTAACAAATTGGTCTCCTTTCTGAATGGTTGAGTTGCAATGGTATTGACAAGGTAAGAAGTAACTAAATGACCCCTCATCTTTTTGCACCAGACGTAAGTCATCCCAAAGGCTAAGATCCATTTTGTTAGTCTTTAAAAATTACCATGATGCTCACAGAAAGTAAAAATCTGAGCCAGAAAATCATGTATTATCAAAACACAATGCTTTTTAAATGTGTATGTAAATTCAGTGCACTTCATTGAGGCTTCAGGAAGTCTTTTCAGGACTGTGAGCCAAGCCTAAATCGCATGCAAGATGTGTGACCATAGAGCTGTGGGGTTGTAATTGGAGAAATATTAAGGAGAGGAGACAGGGTAGCAGCTTGTGAGACAGCGAAGGATCTTAAAAGTAAATCTTAAATCTTAAAAATTGCCACAAAATTGCACTTGATCGTAAGCTGAGACCCACTAGACTCCTAAATGAAAGTTGTTTCTGAATTATTCTCAGCCGGTTTTCATGCTGCATTCTTATTTGCAAAGAGGCATTAAATATGTTCGGTGTGCTTGGGACTGTTAATGCTCTACTGGAACAGCTGTGGTACAGCACACAAGCTGGGTGCTAGATTTTGTTCCAGAGAAGAAAATCGTGCTAAATTTGAACAGTATACAAGGCACTTTTGGACTTTTGAGGGAATGAAAATAAGAAGATAGTTTTTTAGCCCTATATTAGAGAGATTGAAAATATCATTACCATCAGTGATGTGCAGAAATCTTCAAAACAGTTATACATTTCATAGTCATTACAAAACAGTAAGAGCAGTCAGGCAGTGCAACTACCAACTGAGAACCAGGGATCCCGAAACCTACTTTTTGACTGAGTCTTTTCTAATATGCCTTTTAGCAATCGGTTTCACTTGTCTGTCTGTCCTGTACCTTGCCTTGTTACACTGTTTTATCTTACAGGCATATAGTGAAGCTTAATTCATGTAAATCACTTTGTAATTACTAGGAGAAAGATGCTGGGGCAGAAGAGCACTCTTCCTCATATGGCGGTAGTTTGAGTGCGGGGTAGATAAAGCATATGTAGGAGTGAAATGCTGGGAAAGAGACTTTTCTAAAATTTGATCAAGTTCTCTTTCATCTGTTTTGTTTCTGGGCTTTTTGTGGATTTTGTGTATCTTGATTTAATTGAATGTCAGTCTCACATTTATGTGAGAAAAGCCAGTCTTGTTCTTTTCCTGGGTGATGTTGGGAAACCTCAGGAGTCTCATGCAAGTAATTTTGTGAAATTTCCGTTACTGCTTCCCAGCAGTTTGGATGCAGTCCTAGTCATACTCTGAACAATACTCTGTCACCTAAACAAGGAGGACTAAAAGAAAAACATCCTTCTTTCAAAGATGTCTGTTGTCCATGGACCAATAACTGTTATTTTGCTAAGGACTGGGAGGTAGCTGAGAGCCTTCACAAATCTCCATGTATACAATGAGGATCCATTTTTGCTAGAGTGGTATTGGACTATGTGTTTGTCTAGACTATTTTTCAGCTTGCCTGAGCCGGAACTCCCAGGTAATCCATGCTGCCTAAACATTAAATCTCACTTTGTCTAAGTTGATTGAGCAAAGCTCTCTCCAAGAGGAGTGACTTGGGCAGGGGGATAGGCAGGTTCACATGGAAGTCCTACCCCTCTAGGCTCTGTGGGTGCAGCTGGCTCCACGAACTTAAGATAGACTCAGGCACAGCTACAGCATTATATACGTGAGCTTAATTTGCTTCAGTTTGATGTGGTTTAAAGAACAAATTGTTTGATGCAAAAAACACCAACCAAACTCTGTAGGAGGTGAATCCCATATTCCAGTATTTCTTCTATTTCATAAGATATCATGAACCACCATTTACTGTAGCTGTCTCTGCAGGTGGAGGCTAGTGCTGCATTCATGGGAACTGAGCCTCTGTCCAATTAAACTGTAGGAGGAGCTTGCAGAGATGTCCTTGAATGCTTTCTGCATCTCCAATTGTTGCAGTTTGCGGGAAGTAAAATGGTTTTGCAAGGACCAAGGTTAGCTGGAGCCAGACTGTACTTCTAATTCCGTAGTTTAACAATACTGTGATATTTTAATGCTTCTGTAAGTAGATGTGAAGGTGAGAGGAGGGAGGAGAAGGGAAATAAATGTAAATTTGGAAGGAAAGTGAGGAAACACACATGAAGCAGGAAAGAAATTAACTTGAAAGCAGAGCATAGAAAATAAAAATAGAAGCAGAAAAGGAAGTAAAAAAGACTTGTGGGGTTTTTTTTATAATTTGATCCTATTTGTCATAAGTACTTGGTTCCACTGCAACTGAGTCTGCAATCTGGAGATGCTGGTATTCTGCAGTGCAGAAAATGGGCATTGACTTTTCACTTCTTCACAGATTCACGTGTTACAGCCAGTGATACAAAGAAAGTGCACAGTGACTAGGGGGAGAGAATGAGAAAGAAGGCAAAAGAATGGCTTAGATCGATAGGGTGAGACTGTGTAATTTAAGCCTGCTAAGTGTCAGAGATCTTGTCATATGTCATGAGATCATGTGGGAAATTGTGCAGGTTTTGCTGGGATTTCCTTATTTTCTTCTGCTGAATTTTGACCTTATTTATCTTACCCATGCGACTGACGTGTCCAGGGGAGTAGTGGCTCCTGGAAACAGCCTGCCTACAATTTACTGGAAACTTGAGTTTCATGCAGTCACGTGGTAGGAGAAGCAGCTTAAAGGAAAGATCATTAGATTGCGGTGGCTGGCTCTGAGACTCAAATTCCCGGACAGTGGGAGCCTGGGTTTGCCCCGCAGGCTCACTGTGCATCCCATGAGGAGCGGAGCAGGAAACCATCCACGTTCTTGGTGATTGCTGCTGAGACCTAAGCGGTACATGCATATGTTCGAAACCCAGTTCTTCCTGCAGGGATGTCTTTCCATCCATTTGTGATCTTGTAGTGTGAGAGATCAGCAACCTTTTCATCAGAAAGACAGCATGAATCATTTAAAAAACAGGACAAGAGGTGGTAGGGCTTCCTTCTTTTCACAATGTGCAAGTTAAAGCATCATCCAGGAAGTAAAAGAGATGCAGGTTTAACTTCTTCCTCAGCCATTTAAATAGTTAAATAGTTTTCCCTCCAAATTGCAGCAATCACTAGCTATCCAATTTGCTGTGGGAGAGAGGCTCGCCTCTTTTCCTGTGTGATAACCAGAGTGGCTGGGGTGTTCATATGGAGGTTTTCATTTGTTCTGTTTTGGGATCATTGAATAATCATTGGATAAAACACACATCTAAATTCTGTCTAAATGTGGGGTTGGACTTGCCTCTTGATTGAGTGGCAAAGCATTTGAATTGTGCTTATTTTACAGGGCACATATTAATAATAAACAGGATACAGGAACCTGGCTTGCAGTCAGAGGACATAAATCTTGTGGTCCTGGAGGTCACCATCTTCTAAGACGGAAGCAAATAAATCTATCTAAAAGCACAGTTTCAAAATTATTTGTGCTGACTGACAAAAATATGTTAAAAGAAAGTTAGTTCAACATCACATTGACCTTTTCTCTCTGATGGTGGTTATCATTCATTCAGTTACCTTAATTCCTTTCTGCAAGTACTAAGGGTTAATATATAAAGTATTTTTATTTAGTATATGGCTTTTTGGACTATATTAACCCATTGAAATATTCTATTTCATTATTACTAATCAAATCTGTCTTCAGCTGTGCACATTTTACAACTGATTTAAAAAAAAAAAAAGAAGGAAAGAAAACTTAAATATCTCCTCAGCTTCAGAGGAGCTGAGCGCACTGCAACAGTTGTAAACTTCAGTGGCAGCACAAGTAACTACTTCTGGAAATAAGACTTCATACAGGTATTAAAGTATTCTTTACTTTACCTGGGAGCAGGCCCTGTCCTATTGAAAGATATAAATTTCTAGGTCAGTTAGTTGCTTTCAAAATTTTGCTCCAGCAGTGCATCAAGTTTGAAAATTTTGTTCCAGTTGTAATTAATAAGGTGAAGGAAATAGCACACTTGAATGTTTTCATCAATTAACTGCACAGGTCTTTTCTTAGCCCTCCAGCAAAAGCAGCAGCTTAGACTGATTTTTGTTTTGTTTTGTTTTGTTTTTTTAATTGTTCCTTTTTTAGCACTGAAAAACAGAGAACAAAAAAATATAGAATTAAGAGTTATTTTCAAAGGCTTTTGAGACAAGACTTTTACATTTTGAATGGAAAGAGAAAAAACATTTTTTGGTACTATTAAGAATGTTTCAGCTGAGAAGTTAATTGTGTGTAGCAAAATCCCTGGTAAAGCTGAGGAACTGAATTTTAAAGTCCAGAGCTATGATGTGGGGGGGTAATAAAAAGATGAAAGGTTTGAACAGATAGAAGGTCCAAGATTTGCTGGACTTTATGGAATGTAATTAATTTTTAAGTCCTATTTTGAGCTTATACAGTTCATCTTAACTAGCAGAGTCTTCCTTTACAGTTTTACATCTGATAATTTGATTATGAAAATGAACTCTCCCACATAGAAGAGAATGCTAGCAATCTTGTTCTGATAAGAGATATTTATACAGCACCACCAAATCACTTAAACATAAGGGGCCATGTGCTTATCCTCGTTTCTGATGACGAGCCCACTGTAGCTATCTAAGATTTGTCAGCGTGTGTTGATATTCCCTGTTCAGTTGGGGCCAGTGCTTGCCAGTGCTACTTCAGAGTAACTTTGGCTTAACCGGATAGTCTGTGAATTTAATTGCTGTAAATTGAGAATCTTTCTTTACACTCCCATCTTAAAATGGTACTGATAGAGGACCTAACTTTTAACCTATCCTTGATCAGGGAGAAAGGAAAAGTCTAAGGAATCTTGGGAAAGGGGGCTGGGGAAAAGAGGACTAACTTTTGTAAAAAGCAATATAATTGGTACATAGCTGAAAGATAAGTGAGAGAGCATAATTCATTTGCTGTGGAGTACTCACTAGCAAGCTATTACAGCAAAGTATGATTCAAAATCAGAGTAGCCTGTGGCTAAGTTTGGGGGGACGATGTTAGAATAAAAGTAATGGAAATACTGTTTAGACTCACTGCTTGCTCTCCCTTCCTTTCTTTGCCAAATGCTATAATCTGATAATCTTTTTCATTTATGCATATAGCCTAAATTCCATCTTCAGTTATACAAATGTAAATTCCCTTAGTCATGGTTTCATCACATTGTAAGCAAAGGTTTGCAGTTGTACTATAACAGCAAAGTTTTGACCACTGTTTCTAAAACACAGTACAGTGGAATTTGTCTTAGTCTGCACAGCCCTTTTGTATATGACCCCATTCTGATAAAAAGTGAATGCTTGATTCACCTTTTTTTTTTTTTTTTAATGGAATGTAATACCAGTACAGGAAGGGAGTCTGGGATTAAAAGAAGCCTGACTTTGTTCAGATGCTACAAGCATTAATGGCTGAGAAAACATACGATCTACTAGCGCATTCCTGGATTACAAGAGTTCCATAAACTTCAGGTCAGCTGGAGTTGTATAAACTAGAACAGTGCATTGTGTGTAAAATTCTCTGTTTATAGAGAGGTTTCCATGTGGAAAAATCATTAAACCCTTTCACAAATTGTCTTTTTACACAGGAATCATTCATCTGGTAATGGAAATCTTAAGTGACTAGACAAATATATTTGGAAGGAGAGAAACAGAAATAATTCTAGATGTTTTCTGAGCTAAAAAAAATTGTTCTTTTTATGGATCTTTGAAAACTTGCATGGTGTGGCGGAAAATTTGCCTAAATTTTCATCCTAAAATACTTGTATGTGAAGAAAAAGATTGTTATTGTTTGAAAGTGGGATTTTCAAACCAGAGTTCCTTGTTTTAGCAGATATCCTGTCATTACAGGATTATGGTATTGGATTTGGAAAGCATTGGGCAGAAAGCTTCCTGGGTAGAGGAAAGACTGTGAAACACCTAGGAGGCAGCTGGGTAGTACAAAAACTCAAAATCACACAGCTTGTAGTGTGAGCTTCTCCATATAAGTATTTCATAAGAGCTTTTAGCTTTTAAGTGGACTTATCAGTAGGTTTCCTAAGCCTTGAACTTTGGTCTTCAATGCACTAGTAAATCTGGGATTAAAGGAAAAATTCCGGTTCTGCCTAAATTTACGCAGGACTGTGTTCCCACTTGTTTTACCTCAGTCTTTACAGACTTTTCTGCAGCCAAATACTAGGGAAGCCCTTTCCAGTTGACCTATCTTACTTGATTTTTAGATACTGATATTACTTCCTTTTCTCTCCAATCACCAACAGATTGAATTTGTGTTTGAATTCACCTGTTTTCAATTCAAGAATATGTAGCTCTAATTCTAAAAAAACTTCTCCATTGTTTCCATTGTAGAGTTTAATTTGGCATTTTTTTCCGTATATGTACCTGTATTTGGTCTACTGTTTTATTTATCCTATGGCTCATTTTAACAATGTCAGTTATAAATAACCTGCAGTGGAATATTTTAGAGAATTCTTCTGCACTATGTTCAGATGATCATTAATTGCCAGCCAGGGCATTCAGGAGGATAGGATAACTGAGGTGGGAAGGGACCGTAGGAGGGCTCTGGTCCAAACTCCTGCTCAGTGCAGGGTCGCCATGAGCTCAGGCTAGGCTGGTCAGGGCTTCGTCCAGCCCGAGCATCTCTCGTTTCAGTTTATCCCCGCTGCCTCTCGCCCTCCCACCATGCATCAACATGAAGAGCCTGGCTCCATCTCCTCCATAACTTCCTGGTGGGCAGTGGCAGGTTGCTGGTAGGTGCCCGAATCCATCCCCGCCCCAGGCTGAGCAAGGCCCCTTCCCTCAGCCTCTCCTCATGGGGCTCCAGCCCCTGACCTACCTGACCACTGGTGTCTTTCTTGTATGGAGCAGCCCAAAACTGGATGCAGCACGCTCAATATGGTCCGGAAAAGAGTAAATGTTTTACTAATATTTTAGTGACCAGAATGAGATGCATAGGCTCAGAAGAGGAACAGTTACCAGCTGAAGTAAATTTAAGAGCGTGAGAGGAGAAAAAGCTCAAAGGTACCATTTTTGAGAGTAACAGTTCAGTGCAGTATTTCCTGGGGAACTTTTTGTAACTGGCTGCATATAATGCCCTTATTATTTGTCCTGAGACTTCAGCCCCTGCATATCTCAGTGCGGTGCCTTCCTCTCATCATCGCATTCATCCAAACACAATTCTCTCTCATGGAAGTACACTAGGGACACACGGTTTGACAGGATTAATCCCATTTCCTTGGTATATAGAACTTGTGAGTCATCGCCACTACTTGTTTGAGTGGTATTAAGTGTAAGCATCTTAGTTGTATCTATACACCCACACTGAAGTTTTTATATAAGATTCAAATGTGCCTGATTAACATAAGAAAACCCAGTGCATATTTGTAGAGCAGGTGCAAGCAATGTCTCATCTCTTCCTGAACAAAAGCTTAATACATTCCCACAAGTGACTTATTCCAACCTTATCGCTAAAAATTATATGATTGTAATGGATATAAATGAAAGTTAAAAAGCTTCAAGTAATGCACTGTAATTATTATTTAATATTCAAATGGGGCAGGAAGTTTTAAAAAAGAAATGTTACACCACTA
Source organism: Ibidorhyncha struthersii (assembly GCA_013398815.1). Taxonomy (NCBI): domain Eukaryota; kingdom Metazoa; phylum Chordata; class Aves; order Charadriiformes; family Charadriidae; genus Ibidorhyncha; species Ibidorhyncha struthersii. Next base: position 54,992 of record VZSZ01003438.1, read on the forward strand.
ACTACCAGTAACTAATTTGCACTCACTGCATTAATTTTAAGAATTAATTATGCTGTAAAACTTAAGCTTAAGCACATATGTCACGTGCAACGTAGGAGTGTGATGTAACAAGATCCGCAGCTCATGTTTTGACTTGTAGATTTAAAATCTAAGTGAATTGAAAGTAAATGTAAACCCAGAGGATTTAAGTTTTATGATTTGGAACCCCATTGAAAGGGAAAATAGCAGCTTGGTAGAATATGAATGATACTAGTAGTCCCAAATTACTTTTATGAATTTTATTACCTCAGTTAAAATTTGTTCAAGTATATATGCAATGGTGGCCCCAGCGGTCATGTCACAAGAGAAGGCTGGACACTTGATGGGGCTGCGAGGAGGCTACCGAGGACTGCCAATTATTAATGATCAGCTTCTCTTTTTAACAGGCTTATGGAGAGCGGGGAGGTGCAGTCATAGTTCTCGGTGTTGCTGAGCTGCTTTTTATTGTACCTTTACCAAGAGGAGGTTGAAGAAACTTTTTCTGGTAACCTGGGTTTTGTTAATCTTTAAGTACGTTGGCTGAGCATTTATATGCTTTCGTATGCCTGTCTGGAAGACAAGAATTGCATTTCAATTTTTCAATGGGAATTTTTTTGTTCAGCTGAATTTTTCTCTGTTTTGTTGATTTATTTTTTTTTCTCTTCTTAGAAACAGAGCCTGCAGATTTTTAAATTCTTTCCAAAGGAAATTTTTAGTTAGATAGGCCTGATTTCAGGAAGGGGTGGATAGAGCTAGGAATTCTAATGTGAGCTAGTTCTCTCAAGGTTTCAGTAGCATTTCTTTTTTGCTGCAATTGTTCCAAGACAGGCTTGGGCATTTGTGAATGTAGGAAAAAATCTGGTAGCACTGCAGACAACATCTCAGGTGTGCAAACTCGCATAGTTTTTCAGAAGCAAAGTGAAGTTATGAAAGAGCTGTGAAAAGGTACTCCAGCCTGCCTTTGAGCAGATATAAAATCATGCTGAAGCTTATCCTACTTTTCATGCATAATGGAATATGCATATATGCACAAATATGTAAAAGCCTGCCTAATCTAAAAGATTTAATTTAGATGTGCTTTTATTCATAAGGTTTTCTTAATACGACAGGAGCTAGTTATGCTGATTTATCTGGTCTTTAAACCATCTAGGCATTAAATCTAAGTATGCTTACAGTCCACAAAGAATCTGTTAGGCATGAAAGTGGGTCATTCTTATTTGATTGCTGAAGTGAAGCAGTGATTACAGGGCAAGAAGGCCAAGTGTGTAAGGCACTCGCTAGAGATTTTAAAACCTGAAGGGTTTGAAACCCCTAAAGGGTTAGCTGCTGGATTGTAATTTATAAAGATGTACACAATGTTGGCTTACTTTGAATAATAGTGCGAAGAATGTCTCTCGGGGAGCATAATTTCTACAAATGTTTGAATTGCATAATAAAAAATAAATGCACTCTGTAAAAGTTGCTTGATTGGATATTGGTAAAAAGATATTAAATTACAGAGAATCCAACAATTGAATTCCAAAAGTAATAAAAAGGAATACTATGTTAGTTACAAACTATATTCAATATCCTTTTCTGTACTAATTTCAAGCAATAATATGTAACTATTTGTAATTAATTTTTGGTTTTATCATTTTAATTCTAGGGCTTACTGAAGATTCCTTGTTCTCAGCTGCCAGAGCAGCCCGAGGATTCCCCACACACCAAAAATCTTCTGAGTAAGGTAGAATTTATTATCTAATTTCTGCTGCCATGTTTTCTGCTGAAGAAATAGTAAAGAACTGGTATGCTGCTAAGCTCACCTTCCCAATGTTTCCTGTAGCAGGAAGCAACTTCCATTTAAGCTGTCCCTCAGCTTAAGAAACAAACAAACTTCACAAAAACTAAACAAACAAAAAGCATGACCCTTTTGCCTGCTCACATTAAATGTCAGCTCTGGGAGTGGTTAAGCTCTGTTAACATGTTGCCCAGAAAAATTGTAGAACCTCCATCTTTGAAAATTTTCAAAACTTGACTGGACAAGGCCCGGAGCAAACTGATATAACTTTTAGTGGTGCTTTGATCGGGAAGTTGAATTAAATTACACCCAGCCATCCCTTCAGCAGGACTCTCTCCATTAGAAGTAAGGTTAGTCAAGTATATTAATTTTTTGAATTGTGGAAACAGGCAAAGATCCATTCAAAGGTGGCTTAGAAGAGTATGTTTTCTTAAGCACAGACAACAGCTCTTCGGGGGCTTTCTTTCAAGTTTTTTTTTCAAAAATACATTTTTGAGTTCTTCCAGAAAGAGCTATTGAAAATCATTAGCAGCACAGACTAGTGATTGAGAGAGGTGCTCTTCAACGGCAATCAAGTATGTGTTACAAACGTACTTCAGCGGGTATCTGCTGCCCTCTTCAGAGCATTCCCAGTGTTAGAGAAAAAGAATTATTATTTGGTCGGATATTAACAGCATCCCATTCTTTTGTACTAGTTTTTGGGTGAGGAGAGGGGTAGAACCCCAAGAAGAAAGATACTGTGAAGTAGATAGTTGGTGAACGTTTTTGTATATCAGCAAAGGATTTTTGTCGTGTTAGAAATATACAGTAATGCAATTATCCTAATGAGTAAGACAAACCATACTTCAAGTTACATCTTTAGCTGTTAGATTGAATAGTCACAACTGAGAAAAAAAATATTTTAAAGCAAGGGCTGAACACTGGGCTGTGGAAAACCTGGAAATCAATTCAAGCATCCAGAGTGCATTTATATAGTTTTGGTTATGTGATTCCAATTCTGTGATTCAGCTCCTTGTATACAAAACAAATTACACCCTCTCTCTCCTTTTATCTTCCTTTCACTTCAGGAAAAGCTTTTGTAGCGCTATCAAGGCCAGACTGACAGAAGGTCTTCCCTACTTAATCTGCAGATGGGGGATAACACAACTGGATTTTATATGCCTAAATACACCTGTGTGTATATGCAGTGCTGTGTACAGAGATGTATGTATCTGTGTGTACATATGTGTGTTCAACAGCTCCCTAATCTCAGCTGAAATTAAGTACGCCCTTTAAAAAGAAAAAACAACAGCTTGGTGAAAAGGTACTCCCAGTTAGTATGCTAACAAGGACAACTGTTAATCATAAATCAAGGACACAATCACAATCATATAGTATTTTGTGTTTAGGATGTAATAAGGTACATTTTTTTTAGCTTGCCTGAGAAGTTGTTTTTTTTTAAATAGATGAAAAGAGAACATTTAAAAGATTATTTTATGCATTGAGTGTTCTTTCTGTAAGGAGAGAAAGAAATTATGTTTCTGAAAAGTTACTTTGTACCCATCTCCCACTAACAGAACCTCCTGCGATAACAGCAAATATAAATACCAGGCTTTCATATGGTGATATTGCTTTATTATTTCCTCACACACAATATAAGCAAAATGGTTAAGGAAGAACAGCGATACAGATTTGATGGTGCGCTTCATTCCATATACCTCATAACATAAAGGTTCCCAAAGGATAAAACTTACATTTTTTTAAAGAGGAAAGAATGTATCAGTATTTTTTCAAAACTAAAATAGTTATTTTCTACTTTGGGGAATCTGAATTTTCAAAGCTTCTGACTGAACCTCTCAAATACATACAATGTATTCTATTTGCTGTCCTGCCTGTACTCACTTTGCTAATAGTAAAAAAAAAAAAAAAAAGTTTCCATTTCTCACACCAGATTCTCAGCACGCCAAGGAAAAACTCTACATCGTCCTTGAATTCAAATCACTCATATATGACAGAACGTTCCTCCTGTTCACAGGTGTATAATACATCCATTGAAATGTAGTGCAGTACATCACTGAGGTATGTTGAGTTTTGGTTTTGATCATTTGATACTTTTTTGTTTTGGGTTCTTTTTAACCCTATAAATTTGGGTTTATCATCCCCATTCCTTGGCACTCAATGATGTAGGTATCTTTACTGGGATCTTCCTCTTCCGATTTTGTCACAGTAAATTTGGCCTAAAACAGGATTAGAAATATATCGCTAATTAAGTTATAACACACATAAGTTTAAATATTCAATATCTGATGTCCAATAATCTTATTGCCATGTGTTTATTACAGCTTTGACTGATTTAATGAAAATACATTTAAATAAAGGTGGAAAAAAAATCTAACCATTCTAAAAGCATTTAACTCTAAAGCATGTCCACTTTCTACAGGTAAACTCCCATATAAATATTGTAGCAATTATTTTGTCAGTGCTTGTCGTCCACGATCAAGTTCAGTTCACAATCCCTGCTAAACTGCACACTTCCCAGTTACTGGATGACAACTGACAGCTAAAACTTCCTGAAGTTTTGGACTCACCTTTGTTAGCTGCTCTGCAAAGTGTATCGCTGTTTGAGTATGAAGCGTAATTGGTCCACTTTTCACTCTAGATACTCCCTTTGCTAGCGCCATAAAAATGATCAGCTGAAAGGGAGGGAAAGGTAATTATTAGGAAACTGCTGATCCTAGGAACTTACTGATTAAAAAAAAGAAAGAAGAAGGAAAAACATATAAAATGCCTGTAGATGTAAAAATGTGGTCTGCCAAGTTTTGTAAAAGTTCATGGTGGTGAGTGTTAAGAGTGATCCAAGGCTCATGAAGCTTGGAAATTACTACTGTAAAGCCTGTTACAGAAGGGCTGCTACTTTTCCACAGTGGAGTTTGGCACTGAATTTCTGTTACTACATTTAACTTTGGTCTCCTCCACCCTCCCGCCCCAGAATTCCCCAAAGTCATGTCAGACTCCAGATTGCTAGATTACTTTTGTGTGGAGAGAAAAACTCAGGAAGGGTTTTTTAATTATAACATTTTTCTGATCACACATTTGCCAGACAGATATTTAAAACAGCTGATTTGACTTACAAACATCACCCTGACAAGTACTCTGTAAAGCATCGTGTAACTTTGAGTAGTTCCCATACACACTGAATCTTGCTGTGGCATGTTTCCACCAATTGTACTGTGCATGCTTTGGAAAAAGTAGGATGAATCCAAGACCTAAATACTTCCTTTGATACCACATAATAGTAATGTGTGGCCAGGTGTTTACAGCTAAGAGGTAGTGTCATCCTATCTAGAACAGCCCAAGATTCTTATCAGGCTGCGTTATTGAAAGCAAGATAGTGGATGGTGGAAGGTCTTAATTCTCAAATGAAATTAGGTGAGCAAGACAAACAGGAACACCTCCTAGATATTCTGTTCTCTACTAGATTCACTTAGTATTCTTAATATGTAACTAGTGAGTTATTTTTACTCCACTACATGGAGTGCCAAACAGAAGCAAACTACTACCTCTCTCTTCCATACCTACCATGATTTGCAGGAAGGGAAAATTTAAGAGAGTTGATGCAAAGCCAGGAGCATCTACGGTTACTAAAACTGTATGTAATTCGCTAATCCTGGCGATGTTGTAACCATACCCACAAACCTCCTAAAACTTTTAATTATCAACTAATTATGTAAAGCCATGCCTACCTGTGGGTATACAGTCTAACTTTGAAATCTACATCTCATTCCTTCCCTGTTCAGATTTATATTCTTTACAAGTAGTACACACATGCATGTTCTTGCTACTTCAATATCTTGTAAACCCATACAGAAGCCTTACTTGGTCTTGCAGAGAATCATCCACAGTTCCACCATGTTTAAGATTCCTAAGCAGTATCTCAGCTGCTTCAATGCCAACCTTGTCAGAATTCTTTCCTAACAGAGAAATCCAGGAGATTAGGATGCTGCCAAGTATTATTTAACATTTTGAAAATACAGAAGAAAAAAAATATAATGAAATTATCAACTTTTTAAACCTTATTTTCATGCCTTTGTCTCAAATGTCTGCTTAAGAAAACCCTCCCATCTTATGATGACATATAGTTCATATTTCCTAATCGGTGGGAAGCAAGTAGCCCCACTTACAGTCAGAGAAACATTTTATTCAAACCTTTTAAAACCAAAATCACGTCTATTCCTTTTAATCTAGATACACATCTAGATTCAGTGCTGAACAAAAACTTCACAGATAAACCACAAAGACTGTATGTTCTTAAAGTCCAGAAGCATTTTCAACTCAGTGGTCCTTAACAATCCATTCTGATAAAAGGTACATTTAATAATTTTGTGATTTTTGTCACTAGGCAGAAGTAGCTTAGAAGTATAAAGTAGCTTAGAAGTATAAAGTGTAAGATTCCATTTACTACGTTTAAAATCTGCTTATTTCCACTGTCCTTTATGACTAAACAACATCCACTTAAAAACGCAACACTCAAAGCATCAGGTCTTTGAACAAATTATACTTCAGATTCATATTTGTTAACAGTACATTAAGTTAAATTTGAAAGAGGTATACTTCACACAACTCTTACCTCTCTTGCCAAGTGATGACCCAGCTAACAAACAACCTGTTGAAGTCTCTGCAACAACGCTAAGCAAAAAAACCCAGAATCAATATGGACAACAAAATCACCCACATTACACTTTATTTATCAGATATGTAACCAAGATCTAGCTAATCAACCAGCAATGTTACAGGTATCAATAGAAAGTTCGGGCTCATCTTACATTATTCCACTTCCAGTCCCAAAGGCTTGATCATCAGGTTCTCGAACAGGCTGAATGTTAATGTAAAGATCTCTGATTTCTTTTCTGATGCATCTCACTGCTGCTGCTGACATGTCTTTTGCCAGCTAACAAGGCAAGAGGTACAAAACATTAACTAAATTGTGTAACTATAGTAATATTTTTCTCATAAGTCTAATTATTACAGTGGATCCCTGAATAAAGAGGCTACTTTATCAACTAGAAAACGAAAACATTGTTATAAAACCCCTACAAGCAAGCACTGAACATCATCTCTTCTGAGAATTTTCCCACAAAATTAAGGTAACATTAAATTCTGAACAAATGACAACTGTAGTGATATATGTAGAAGCTTCAATACAAATTCAAGAACTTTTCTCTATTCACAGGGAGAAAGATTTGATTTAGTCTTGGTTATCTCAAGACATTAGATCGTAAACCTCCCCCTAGTTACTATGTACAGGATGTACCCTATAAGATACAACAATTTTAAATCGCAGACAGGTGGGGGCAGATGAAGCTTATCCCATTCTTGTGATCCAATCATAGTCAATATTCACAGGTTTGGAGATTTTAAGACCAAAATCATCAGTCCACAGCTCTTCGAAAAGTAACTCGGTTTCTCATCTTCCTTCCTCTACTAATTCCTAGCCTGTGTGTGAGAAGGAGCCTTGAGGAGATCTCACCACTCATTCTCTGTAAACACAGACAGGATAGGAATAAGAGAAAGAAGGCAGTACAATGGAGCAAATTTCTCTCTGTTTTATCTTTGGCCAAACCTACCCTTAACTTGTTCTGTCTAATACCCTTAGCAACAGTTGAAAAGTTTGATGTAGTCTAAATTCTGCCTATTACAGTGCACCATCGTTTAGCCACAAATCTGTGAGTGAGGGCCATGATTTCAGATTTACAATAATCGAACAATATGTAAATCAGATATGATAACCTCAATATATGCTAAGTGACTTTTGAACAGTCATGTGAAGGATATCAAGGATACCATTCTCATTTCCTGTTTTAGCTGCTACCATACTGCTATGCCAGAAATGCATTTTCGAAACGTCCAAAATTCTATTCTACAGCCTGGATAATTGATACCATTTAATAAGGCCACTTAGTTTGTATGCGAAAGACCACAGAATACACGAGCAGTAGGCATACGTTAAGCAGATCAGATGCAATTTTATAGAGATATATGAAGTTGGATACTACCAGAGCTATTATCAGCACTTACTTTTATAGGCAGTGCTCCAGCAACAAATGCTCTTCCATATATCTTTGTCACCGTGCCACGCTCTGTTAAGTTTATTGGGCTCAACTCTTTGACTGGTGACATCTGGACTACAACTTCACCACCTCCCTGAGGATAGTAGCCCCTATTTAGAACCAGTAATCAGATACAATTAAATGCAAAGATCACAAGGAAAGCAAGAAAAGAGCCAGAAGGCTCTGCATATATATCATTATACATTTTTATGTTCTCTGTTACCGTACATCCAAATTTTGTTGATATGTGCCTTAGAAATCTTTAGAATAAAATTATGTTCTCTAACAGTATCAGCTTATAACACACATCTTATTAACTACCTAACACCAACATAATGGGCACCTCAGAAAAAGCTCAGTAATGGAGTGCCTGTTCAGCATGCACTTCCCTTGGGTGTAGCCCATGGGAAACACTAAACGGCAGCTGAAGACTCAGCAATGAAAAGACGACAGGAAAAGAACCATACCACATTCATCATATGGTGACAATACACACAGGGGCAGCTACTGTAGATCAGTTCATGTATTATGAATTCATCCCTAAGCTTGATTCAGGGCACCTTGTGTGTGTGTGCTTCTGGGCTCACACACTAGTTCAGGAAGGCCTGCCTCTGACATGTCTCTGTAACTCACCTCTTTTTTATGTCACAATTAAATGTGAAATTGAACTTTTCAACTATTGGCTTGAAAACCTGAAAAAACAAGCATATGTAAAAACATAGGGTGAATCTATTTTGCATTTATAATTTCCTACTATTTTATGCAGTCTNAAACAGATAGCCAGTCTCATCCATGCAGCTTATTTGACATTTATCATACTTCATTCTGAATGACACTGTGTAAAATGATTTTCTTATGGAAAGAAGATGATAAATTCTTAAAAATTCACAGCACTTCTAGAATAAAGAATAGGTTTTAAGTGAAATTTTCTTTAGTAATTGAAAGCAAACAGACTAGTTGCTGTTTCAGGCAATTCCATGAAACACTGGTTGCTCTCTACATATAGTACACTAATCGTGTAAGATGCCTATGCCTAATTCCATAATTACAAGAAAACTTGCAGTAAGAGCAACAGAAGTACAGTAGTTACATTGTATATATATGCATGAAAGATGCACCAAGCCAAAGAAATTTTTCCCTACCATGACTGTGTAGTCTATCTGAGGAGCCATCTCAGCATTAGTCCCACCTTTTAAACGAAGTTCTGATGGGGAAGCAGCAAACAGCACACAGGGCATTGCTACCTGCATCAGTAGACACACACTCCTAAAAGCAATTATAAGATACTCAAATGTTGTGCAGTCATAATCCACAGAATTCCATAGAATCATTACACATCAAAGGCAAATTACTCTCCAGAGTATTTACATAAGTATTTGATTTTGAACATTATCTATAAAGCAAACTTATTAGTCTTAAAAAATACTAATTTAAAACTTCATGTCCTTAGCAAGCCTAAATATGAAAGTTTTTGTTTCACAATAATTGCATCATATTCCTGTTTGAAATAAAAGTAACATAGCTCACTTAGTGTACTGATGGGACTATGAAAACTGTAGGTTTAGCTAGCAGATGATAAAAGCAAAGACTTAGGCAGCAATTTTAACATTTTAATACTTACTTAATAACAAAACATTTAGAAAACTACAAAATTGCTTAGAAGCTGGTCAGTATCCCACACAAGAAAGTTCAGGGGCATAGAAAATACACTTTTAGAGATAAGATTCCCCTATCATTGAATCTCTCCACATTTCATACATAATAAAAAACTTCCAAAATAAATTTTCCAAAAGTGAGTTTGTTCAGCAAAACAAAACAGTTTTCTCACAGGGGTTTCAAACATCCTTTTGAATTGTGAAAACAGTAATCACCACTGAACTGAAGAAAACAAGGTTTTGTTCTCTTAAATACCTTTCAAATGTTTGTGAACCATACAGCTTCTCTTTCCTTGTGCTTAATTACTAATTCTGCTGCATTGTTGCTTGCTCAAATCTTTCTGTGTTAAGTAAAAGGCATCAACTTACTTGTTTATACTACTGAAGCTCAGGAAAATATTTCTCTTAAATTAACGGAAACTTTAACTTATGTCTAACCTAGCTTATGCTCCCAAACAACCGTTCACAACAGCCCTCCATAGCTAAACCCATTTACTTGGTTTTGCAACAGATTCCAAGAATAAAGGACCTGACACAGAAACACAGGACAGAAGAAACACAGCCACAAAGAATCGTGGATAGAACATGTTGTCCTTTCCCCAAGACTAGTATCCCATTTTGTACCATTATGTGTCTAAGTAACATCTCAAAATTTACTTAGTTATATGATGATTATCCCATAGCTCACGGATTTGAGATACTTACCTAATTTGATGCATTTGATCGGATATGCAATGTACTAATGTGAGAATATAGTGGATAAAGTTTTAAACACACGGGCAGCTGGTTTTTGCTCAACATTAATCAAGTGTTCAACTTACATAACAGTTACAATTTTATACTATTACACTTGCACGTACTTTATTCATACATGACCTGTCTACACTAAAGGTTCTTTGGTCACATATATCTGGCTCAGGCAGCACAGATTTTGGCTCATTACCCATGTATTAATGTTACTTTTTCCCCCCCTGTTCTTTTGTGATAATTTTAAAGTTACCAAAACATCTTCTGTCATAATTTTAAAGTTACCAAAAGCAGTTAACAGCAGTTACTGGTACATTATTCACGTACAAAGACATACCCTGCTGTTTTGGTATCTGCTATGTGGGTTCCACCTCTGATCTTCCCAGGAGTGAAGGTTATTTCTGTTGAGCCAATTTCTCCGCCTTCCAGCTTCCCCTCACATAGATCCCGAATGACCTCCAATCCAGACAAATGCTGAGGCCTTGGAGTGACAATACAAAGTTAAAGATACATTCAAGTAGACTACATACTCATGTTACATTAAAAGAACTACTAAACACCAACTAATAAATACTGCAATGGCACATTTCAGATCAAACAAGAATCAGAAATTCGGTCTGGTTCCTACAGTAGTTCTCCTGAGTTCACATAAGGCAAAGGACCTGCGATCAGGTCATTCTGGAATTTGCAGGATTCTGGTGTGTTTTCCGTTAGAATGGGTCCAGACAGACAGATGAGATGCAGGAACAGTCTCTTGTCCTAATGCGATAAATGCTTGGACAAAACCGCAACGGGGTAACGATGGCAATACTGAACTGGAGCCCAGCCAGTAGCTGGTCGCCAGAGCCACAAGCGAGCTAACGGGTTTGCCATGTATCTATCTTGCTGTGCTTGCGTTTCCATTTGTCTGAGTAATTCAAACAGGAAAGAAATGAACTGCTCTTAACGCTGTACACTCGGTGAGCCATGTTTTGCTGAGGCATTACATGACCTCAGCTGTATTTCATGTTTCATACCGTGCAGTTTGCTTAGCGCCTTTGAAAACATTTGGGAGACGCTCTGTAAGCCTGTTGGCCCCTGACAGGTGGCGACCGGGGGCTGCGCCCTCGCCTGCCGCGGCAGCCGCCCAGGGCTGGCGGCGGGAACGGCGCTGAGGGGAGAGGGCGAAGGGCTCCGAACCCCCGCGCCGGGCGGCCCCTTCATACCCCAGCCTTCCTCCGCGCTCAGAGGAGCGAGCCACAAACGGGATTTTCTGATGAAAAGGCCCTCTTAAAGCAATGGAAATACACGGGGGTTGTTCTCTGGAAGCCTTTCAGACAAAAGCAAGCCAAGGCCTTCGCACAGCTACTCCCCCGGCCCGGGAGGGCCCCACACAAGCCGCACCGTGACCCCGCGCCGCGGGACTGCCCCCGGGCGAGCGGCCGCGGGGAGGCGGGAAGGGGTCGTTACCTGAGGCCGGGCTGGCTCCTCCCGGCGCGGATCCGGCGCACCCGCAGCGGCAGGCCCAGCAGGCAGCTCAGCGCCGTGGACACTCGCAAGATCTGCCCGCCCTGCACGGAGAAACGGCGCTCGTCAGGCGCTACGGCACTTCCCACCCTGCCGGCCGCTACCGGCCCGCCCGTCACCGCTGCCCGCGGCCAGGTAGCGTCAGGCCAGCCCGCCGCCGGTGCTCACCCCCTCCATGATGCCGCCGTCTATCTCCACCCTGTCCCCGTCCATGACTGGCGGCGAGCGGAGCTGTCTCTCGCAGAGGCCCCCGCCGCGCCGATGGGGTCCCGGCGGGGCCCTGCAGACGCCGAGTCCCCGCCGAAGCAGCCCCCCGGGGCCACCAACGTCTAGCGACGGAAGTGCGCCCAAGATGCGCCCCGGCGGCGGCGGCCCAACCTGCCGATGCTGGTGCTTAGGCCGGGCGGCGGCGCTGGAGCAGGCGCAGAGCGGCGCCACCTCCCCGCCAGGGGCGGCTCCGCTGCGTGAGGTGCAGCCGCCGGGTCCCAGTGCCCGGGAGGCCGCGTAGCGGGGGGGGGGGGGGTGCCCTCCCCCCGC
>VZSZ01003438.1:77062-100935 GCA_013398815.1 Ibidorhyncha struthersii
TGAATTGCCATCCTTGGATGTATTTAAAAGCTGTCTAGATATGGTGCTCAGGGACATGGTTTAGAAGTGGGCCTGGTAGAGTTAGATAACGGTTGGACTTGATGATCTTAAAGGTCATTTTCAGCCATAACGATTCTATGATTACACAAAGCAAATTTTGGAAATTGTCAGTATTTTTTATGAACACTATTAAAATGAACCTTACATGAAATGCATCATCATCATCATTATTATTATTATTATTGTTATTATTATAATATTTTTGTTGGTAATGAATCCATTGGGTGAATCTTTTGTCGTTCGGGTGAATGAATATGTCTCTTCTGTTGTTCAGAAGACCAGGCACTTGCTCTCGTTTAGTTGCCATGGTTCCATTTCCAACTATTGGCATCAATGAAGGCTGATGCATTGCCTAAGCTATGCATTGAATGTATAGCTTAGTCTGAAACTTCTGGTAATGCTATTTCAATTAGAGTGCTAAGTAAGCACTCATTCTGCTCACTCTCTTTAGGTGTAATTAGTATTACTTCCTTGAAATAATTGTCATCTAAGTGGAGAGCTGAGAATGACATTGCTGCTGAATCTCATAACTTTTGTCTTGGGATATTTGATTTGAATTGTGGAACAGAAATAACAAATGCAGATTCAACTTCAATTATATTTGCAAAAGGGTTTATTACTTTTTATATGTCTGTCTGATGTATATTTGGGTTTTGTAAGTTATCTTTTTCTTTTGCTGTCCTAGTAATGATGGAATATCAACAGACAAGTTTAGGAGAGTTCAAGCCAAATTTGATTGCCTTGAGGAAATCCATACTGTTATTAATCTAAATTTTCTCCCACCATTCCTTCCTTTCCATGCGGCTCTCTGGTTATAAAATATAAAAATCTATCTTTTTTTTTTTTTTTTATTTTNTTTAACAGGCAGCCTCTCTGGGATTATTGCAGTATCCCATTCTTAATGCTTCTTTGGATGAAAGCTGTCAAAATGTCACGTATAAGGTTTGTAAACTACTGATAAAAGTTGTGAGCAGAAAACCTAAACTAACAGCTAAAAAAGGCTTTTCAGAATCTTAGGAACCAAAATTATGGTGGTGTGCTGGAAAATAATTTGTGTGTCCAGATTCTGAGATTGGATTTGATTTATAGTTGATCTTATTTCAGTATTTTTTTAATGAGGGTCACTTTGTTTTTCAGGCTTGCCTCAAAAATGAATATTAATATAGTGATTTCCTATTTTTACCTGAAGATGGGCCAAGCATTCAAAATGAGAACATTTAAAATCTAATACATTAATTTTTTAGTAATGGCACAGTGATTCCACTGTTCCAATGCTCAACCCTTATGTATTAAAGTCATATTTTAAACTCAGTTTTGGTAAACATTATTTAATTTTCGTACAAGGTGCTGAATTGATACTTGTGAGCAGCTAGTGTCTATTTTCTGAAGTGATGTGTACATACTCCTTGCAGTACAAAGTGCTTTTTTTGCTGTTTTATCAGTATCAGATGAATCCTTATACATTCCTTCTAGCAAGTGAAAGGCAACTCAGTTTACTATTTTTAATTTTAGTGTTCTCTTTAAAATCTGCTAGTCATGTTTCGTTACCCATATAATCATCCTAAAGTGAAATATTTTCAGTGTGAAATAGATTCCAGTATTTTGTATACGCTGGATGTTAAACTACCAAAATTAATTTGCATTTTGCAGATGTGGAAAGCTAATATTTAAAAATTTACATCCCCTTCTCCCTTCAAAGTTGTATAGAGGAGTTGCTTACTACAGACAGCACTTTCTGTGTTAAAAAGATATATAAAGAAGACATTATTCAAGTGTTTTTTAATGTAAAATACAATTTATGTTGACTGCTTATGTTAATGAAACTTGTTGCAGGCTTCGCACAACATTGGAGTTGCTATGGACACAGAGCAAGGTTTAATTGTCCCAAATGTGAAAAATGTTCAAGTCTGTAGTGTGTTTGAGATTGCTTCTGAATTAAATCGCCTACAGTCCTTGGGCTCTGCTGGCCAACTGGGAACAAATGACCTCACTGGGGGAACATTCACCCTTTCAAATATTGGCACAGTAAGTACAGGAAAAATGAGAACTTACATCTGAAAACAGAAAGTAAAATTTAATATGCAATGAGCAATTAATGCAAGAAGCAATCTGCTTTAAAAAAAAATAATTATTTTTTAACTAAAACTCCCAGCTTTTTCTTTTCTAGATTGGTGGCACTTATGCCAAACCAGTGATACTACCTCCTGAAGTAGCCATTGGAGCACTTGGAAAGATACAGGTATATTAACTTTATCTCAGTGATGTGGGTGTTTAGCTAACTAAGGTCATCTGTAATTATGTTTTGTTTTTCTTATATAAACATATTTCCTCTTTGTGTTACAGAAACTGCATAGCTTGTGATTGAAAAGTTTTGTGATGCTTTTAAATGATTGTGCAGAGACACCAAATGCTTAAATAGAAGTCTCTTCTGCCAAAGGTTCAGATTTGTTTTCTAGAATCCTGTTATATTTCACTCACATCTATGTTTAGCCTTCTAGTTACTAAGAAACAATGTAAATATATTTTTACAAGTTTTGCAACGTGATGATAGCATTTTTGCTATCATTAACGAAAAAACTCGAGACTGATTTCATGAGCCGGATAGCTGAATCCATACAGAACTCTGTATGGTGAAGGCAGTTTCATATTTTCTGAATTTCAGGCTTTAATTCTTTAATATAGGCATTTGAGATCAATGCTGGAAATGAAGTTAGTATTAATTTAAAATACTTTTTCTATGTTCTTCCTATGAGCTTTGTTTAGGGGGTGCTTTAATGAAACTGTCACTTTGAGCACTAACAGTGCAGTAAACTATTCAGGAAGAAACTTTTGAGTCAAGAAAGGTTTTCATTACTTCAGTATTTCTGATGGTGGAAACAGGATATGACTGTTTATTATGTAGGTTTGCAATATATTCTAATCCACAGCACAAACAATAATGGGAAGGTCTTTGTTTTTTCAATGGCATTGCTGCTGTCTCTCTCATTTAGCAAAATGTTTAAATGTAGATTAACAAATTAACAATAAAAAAATACAGATTTGTTATTGAAAGTATTTAATATTTCTCTTCTTTTCCTTCCTCTGATTTTTAGGTTCTCCCTCGGTTTAATGGAAAAGGTGAAGTATTTAAAGCACAGATAATGAATGTGAGTTGGTCAGCTGATCACCGCATCATTGATGGAGCTACAATGGCCCGTTTTTCTAACTTGTGGAAATCTTACTTGGAGAACCCTGCTTTGATGCTGCTAGACCTTAAATAAAGGAAACTGTGGCTAGAATATGCCTTTAAACTTTGTGGATTAGACTGAACAATTACAAAAGCTAGCTCTGCTAGCACGTGCCCTTTGCTACTCACATTATATAATAATTTTATGTGGTTAAAAGTTCTCAACAGCTGCTATCAGTCTATCAATTAGTTGTTACTTCTTTTAATTAGTAGTGCTGTAATTTCTTCTACAGCAAACTTAATAGTCATGGTGTGACTTCTGAATATGGTGATGGAATGTCTTTATTTTGCCTTTTATAATACATATGGTTGTGAGGCTGGTGTGGCTGAATGACACTGATCTACAGCTGCAGTATTTATAATCTGATTAACTTGTTTTAAAGGAAAATACTCATAGTTCTTCCTTGTTGCACATGTAAATTTATTTTAACAAATAATATCCAAATTCCCAAAAGAAGTTATGCAAAAATCATATACAAATAAAATGCCTTTTATGCTTCTGCTGTAAGATGTCCAGAGAGCTTTTTGTTGTTTAACTGAGTAAACCCCTCAAGTCTTTTTCTAGTCTGCTTTTTCCTGGCACAGTTACTCTTTATTGAATTGTAAATGAAGAGGACATGTTTATTCAAATGCTTACTGATAACATTTATTGGTAACTATCAGGGCCCTAATACTCTCTAGAATATCCTGTACTTTTATAGGCTGGAAGTAGTTGCAGTCCTTAAATGCTTTCCAGTTATTTTTGTTTCTTATAGAAAGCATCTGTCTGNGGGTCTCATTTGTTATTTTGTCATTAGGTAAGCCTGACAGTAAGCAGAACGTGTTCAAAAAGCTTGCATTGTATTATTGACGTTCAGATACTATAATTTGACAGATTAATTAGATACAACAAAGAATTAACATTTTAAAAGTACTATGTGAGATAATGACTTTTCAAACTCAGATATGAGGCACATAATGAATAGGTTCAAGTTCATGCCTTGTTGTATGGCGTTAAGGTAAACTAAACAGATGTGACTGGTTATTTAACAGGAGATATGAAGAAAACCATTGTATATAGATAGCTTCTAGAAACATAAGTTGCAAACAGACACAAGAAAAGACAGTTACGTGGCCTTAAAAATTAATTTGTGAGACACAAAATGGACATTTTCTCCTTTCTTTAGATATATCAAAAACTGCCTCTACAGGAGCATTCTCCAAAATTGTAGACCAAAGTTGTCTATTGCATTTAGCTGTGAAGATGCAAGACACAAACTGCCAGAGGTAGAATCTCTGCTATCCTTGATGCTGAGACTGAGCAAGAGCAAAGCTGGTAATGTATGGGAGGGAGCACGGGAGCATACATGTAAGGTGCTATTTATATTTCTATTGTGGTATAAGAGTCTTTTATATATAGGTCATTTCTTGCAAAGTTTGACTAATATATCATGCTTATCACCTATTTCTTTTTTATCAGATTTATTTATTCCTAATAAAAAAAATTAAAGCCACAAAGAATTGTAGTAATACTGTTTTTATTTGTGAATTTTATGCAGGCAATCCTGTGCGGATGACTAAAACTTCTATTTATTCTTATCTTAAAGAACTTACTGCACTCAAGACTACCAGAAGATCACCGCCTAATGGCTACTGTATTACAAGTATATTTTTTGGTTAGGGCTTAGTTTGAATAGTATATTTTTAAAATCTGATGACTGTGGAGAAAATACATTGAGACAATACAAGTGTATGATAGAAAGCAATAAAGTGATTTTGAAATTTTGGAGACAGAATAATTTTGCTCACACAAGGAGCCTGAAATTTCTTTGTCTCTCAAAACTGCAATATAAGGGAAGTCTGGGGTTTTTCCTAGCTCTAATTATCTGTCCCTTTTAAGGAGGAGGAAATTAAGGTTTTTACTTGTGACTTTTTTAGATCGAGGAAAAACATTGATTAAAAAATGCTGTAGGGAATGAATCTATACCAAAACTGAAAAAAGAAATACCTATACCAAAGAACCTGTTGGATCTCTTTTGCTTTGCATAACTTTTTATTAAAAAAAAAAAGAAAAGGCTTAGAAGGCAGAAAGCTAAAGCAATTAGTATCTTTTTAAATAGGTCTTGATGTTCGGGTATTTAGTTCGTCATGGACTAGAGAGGGGTTTTTTTGGTTATAAAGTTCTATGTGGTAACGCTAGAATCTAAGGCTAATAATGAGGAAATTTATGTCTACTGAAAGAGGTTTATATCCAAATTAATGAGATCTTTAAAATTTCATCTTCATATTTTATACTCCAGTGCAAGAATTGGTTAGAATTATCCAATTTTATGGCTTCTGCTTCAACTAGTGACCTGTGTTGCTATCTCTCCATTTTGTTGAAGAAAAACGTTCTGACAGAGTTGTTCTCCTTTTATCTTCTGCAAGGGCTCTGTGAAGAAATAGAACGTTAAAAATGTTTAATGATTGGAAGCATGAAAAGGGGTGAGTAATAACCCCTTTGCACATCCTGATAAAGATTACATTTCTGTCTAGACTTTGATAATTTGCACTACGATTCTTCAACAAGAGAATTCTTCAGCATAGGCAAAAGTAATGAGTAAAATACTTGGTCATACTTTTTCTAGTCTAATTAGTCCCTGTTGCTGTTTAACAGCACTTTGAAGCTCAGTTATCTTGCAGAGAAACATTACTAGAGTAAAGCAAGTAATTGCCATTTTGAACTCAAAACTAGCTTATTTTTTCTTGTGGAGCAGAACAAGTACTCCTTTGTTCTTTTTGTTCACAATTTCTAACTTTGTTAATGTGAGTCCAGGAATTTATGGGAGTCCAGTCATGTTCGGCAGACTGGGAAGACGTTAAGAGTGGTAAATGCTTGGGGGTTTTGCAGACTGCCTCATGTGATACCTTCTATTCTCAGCTTCAGTTAAAATTAGAACTAGACTGACATTGCGTTGGAGCCCGAGTGAGAGTTCTAAATGGTTTTGGTAGTACAGACAGGATTTGTAATTTATCTCTGCTCTTGCCCAGAAAGCAATGAGTCACAGAAAATCCTTGAAAACACCAAATTGAGTTGAGGTAAGTTGTAGTTAAACTTTTTCAGATGCTTGGAGGTGAAATTGTTGGGAGATCTGATTACTTGAGAGTAAATTTGCAGTTGTTTTACAGCCACGCTTGGGAATTTGTTTCTGAATTGTTGGCTGTGATGGCATGATTATCATGGTTTTTATTTTCTTGTTCTTAGCTCTTATTATTTGTCAGGAAGTTTTTGATGGTAGTCCTTTTATTATATAATTAAATCTCCTTAAAGACAAAGTCATATACTTAGGCCCTCTTTCATATTTCGTGGTTCTAAAGCAATATTTATTGAATAATATGCTTTCCACAGCAAAAGACGTTTGCCCAGTGTAAGCTTTACTAAAAGTATTGTTTCGACTATATAGTCTGATACTGGTTTTAGTAGTATAAGTATTAACAAATGTCTCTTTTCTGCACAATTTATACAAAAAGATTTCTAGTTTTCTACCTAAAAAGGGTTATTGATCAAAAGAACGTCCCAAAACAACAATAATAGATCGGGTAAATCACTTAATCTCAGTCAAAGTTTAATCCTGAAAAATAATGCAATTTAAGTTGTTACCACTAATCAGAGCAAAAAACCTCATACAATGTCTTAGTCACTACTGTTGCATATTGGGATGAGGAATGGGAAAGATAATTACTATGAGGACCACTAAAAGAGAAGTTAGTCCTTCAAACTAGTAAATGTGATCACATTGATGTGGGGGAAGGAAAGAGGATACAACCCTCTCTTTACAGGAAAAAATTCAGTCCTTCTTTGGGAACTCAAAATGCCAGACCGCATTGTGCCACACTGGTTGCCATTTGTCACCTGTCAAATCCTGCCATTTTTCCTTAACAAACAGAGAACAGTTAAGAATCATTAATATTAACATATTGGACCAGATTCTTCTTTATTCAAACATTATAATTTGATTTTTTTATGGTGTCTTTAAAACAGGAAGCAATCCTGAAAATTTACATTTCTTATTATTTGCCTACATATTTTTAATTAAGTGATTTTAGTATAATCAGGCTTTATAGATAACTATTAGCAAATGACTGGTAAACATAAAATAGAATGATTGCAGTTTGAATACAGAAATGTTCACTAAGCAGTTGTGGCTTATCCATGCTGCATAAAATTATAATGGAATAAATATGATAGAAAAGATTGCTCTAAAGGACAGACCTGCAACAATTATTGTGGGGAAATATATGTATGAAAGACCCAAAATTCCCCTTTTGATGTTATCTATCTGTTTGGAAGAGAGTTGTCCTCACTTTTTTAATTTGAATGGATTTGTAAGAAGTTTTTCTTGTTTGTCCCTGCAAGTATTAGTAAAAAGTTTGAAAGGGATCACTCATATCATCAGTGTTCAGAGCACACTGCTGTTGGCATGGAGTTTAGCCCTCCAAGCTTATCTGAATATCAGTATCTTGGCTCCAGTTTGTTTCAGAAAAACCCCTTCCCCAAATGGCTACAATAACGGCAATAAGAATGCTTTGTAGAGGGATGACTGAGTATCCTACTTTGCTGCTCTTCAGGAAAACATGTATTAGTAATCTTACTAAGGAACAGATGACTTCAAAATGTCAGGCTGATTTATTTTTTTATTTTTATTTTTTTAAATATGGGTCCTGACAGCAGGGCTACAAGAAGATTCAAAGAGAGATCTGAAGAATTTAAAAAGCCTTTTCTTAAAGGTAATGAATTGCTACCTATAAAATATATTATAATGAGTTAAACTATGAAGAAAATTAATGCAAATAAAGTATACTAATTTATTTCCAGCAACAGTTCAGTTTCTCTGAACTTTAGTTACACCTATTTATACCAGGTAGCTGCCAGGATGCAGCTTACTTACATTGCAGGTAACAGCTTAATTTCTTCCTGGGAAGGGAATGAATGTTGATATCTGTGTTTAATAATTATGGTCAGTACTCAGCCTACCATTGGAAGGAACTGAGAGAAGCAGTTGTTCACTGACTAAGAATGCTGAGAGATTGCAAGAATACTATTTCTTATTATAAGAAAATTTAACTAGGTGCAATTATCTATTTTTATAAAGAGAAGGCAGTTGGTAAAATTCTGTCAGTTCTATACATTAAGAAAAAATAATAATATAATCAAGCAGGTATTGCAGTATTTTAGTTTTCATGTCACTGTCCCCATCTCGTAGCTGATACATGCGCTGATGCATTGAACCTGAAATTCACAGTCAGATTCCTGTGACTGAATCTGAACATGTAAGGATCATGGCTGAAACTGCAGTTTGTGTTGGAACATTCACTGCTGTGAAGACACTTTGGGAAGTGAGAATAAACAAGATAAATGAAGAATTACAGAAAGAAAAGGAATTCAGACAGAGGTCTGCAGGAAGGTAGGTAAATTGGAGATCTTCAAGTATGTGAAAAACTAGACCGTATGTTACATTTCAGAAGACTATAATTGGTCTTTTCAAACTCATCCAGAGTTTATTTCTTTAGTTGTTACTCCAGCAGAATTCCCACCAGTTAGAATCTAACAATATGGTCAGGTCAAATCAAGAATTCTATTCTGTGTTAAAAATATTAGCATACATACTAAATCCCCTTAATTCAGATACTAAAATTCTCTCCTTTGTGGATATTCTAACCAGTGGAGATTTAACTTGTTATGCTTTCTTCTCAGTGGAGGCATTAATCAGGTCACTTGGTCTTCTGTCTGGCCAGCAATTTCATGAAGTGTGAAGAAATTTAGCATTCTGTTTTTGGAACATTCCCTAATTTGTCAGATATGTTTGAAATGGAATAACAAATTCAAAAGTTACTAATGGAAAATACAAGCGGAAAGAAAGAGCATTAGCCTAATTTTCATAGTTCTTGTTTAAGTCTGCTTTGGAACACAAGCTAAAAGAATTCCTAGCTGATTGACCTTATTTCATAGAATAGAATCCTAGAATGGTTTAGGTTGGAAGGGACCTTGAAGATCATCTAGTTCCAACCCTCCCTGCTATGGCAGCGACACCCCCCACTAGACCAGGTTGCTCCAAGCCCCATCCAACCTGGCCTTGAACGCTTCCAGGGATGTGGCATCCACAACTTCCCTGGGAAACCTGTTTCAGTGCTTCATCACCCTCAGAGTGAAAAATTTCTTCCTAATATCTAATCTAAATCTTCCCTCTTCCAGTTTGAAGCCATTACCCCTTGTCCTATCACTTCATGTCCTTGTAAAAAGTCCCTCTCCAGCTTTCTTGTAGGCCCCCTTCAGATACTAGAAAGCTTCTCTTCTCCAGACTGAACAATCCCAACTCTCTCAGCCTGTCTTCGTAGGAGAGGTGCTCCAGCCCTCTGATCATCTTCATGGCCCTCCTCTGGACCTGCTCCAACAGGTTCAACAGTCCTTCTTATGTTGGGGGCTCCAGAGCTGGACACAGTACTCCAGGTGGGGTCTCACCAGAGCAGAGTAGAAGGGCAGAATCCCCTCAACCTGCTGGCCATACTTCTTTTGATGCGGCCCAGGATGCTGTTGGCCTTCTGGGCTGTGAGCGCACATTGTTGGCTCATGGTGATTGAATCGTGTTTGGTTGCACTTACATTTGGTGGAACTGAAGGCTTTGTTTTTAGGAGACTGCTTCAAAATTAATGGCTTTGGAACGTAATTCCACATGTCTTTATATGTGGAATATGCCCTGCTGCAACAGGTGACAAGTGAATGAAGTTATGTCTTCCTTCTGACTGTAAATTTGAAGAACTGTAAAATAGAATTCCTGTGAATTACTTCAGCCAAACACTACTTCATATTCTTGTCTTCCTTCAAAGTGATAGTGTATTTAGCATCTAGAGATAATAAATGTTTGACATCCAGAAAGGCTACTGTCTCTTTGTTCCAGAAAATAGAACAGATAGATAGTAATTATTGCCTGTATTCATTGTTGTGCCACTGATCTTCTTTCCCTTGTAGGCTACTGCTTGTCTGGGAGGAGAGAGCTGCTTTAGCAAAGCTCAAAGAAAAAGTCATTCATGAAGATGGAAGAGCAATTTTGAGGATAGAGGAAGAAGAATGGAAGGTACTGTTGATAGGAATGAATGTTGCTTGGGTTGAATAACTGATGCATTAGAAAACTACTATTTACAACTTTACGCTCACGGTTTTACTATTTTTAATCTATGAAGTGCTTTGCTAACAAAGAATTGAGACACCCTTGTGAGAGTGTAAAAGCAAGCTGATTTTTTTAGTCCTGAATATTAAGCATTGCTCTACAAAAATATAGCCCAAGAGGCTTTTCTGCGTTAGAAATTATTTACACTGCAAATTATGAGTTTAATTACATAAATCCTCGTTTAACATTAACACACCAGAACTGTTGAAATGTATGAGGGTGAAAACCCTCTGTGTTTAGGTACACAAAAATATTTCTTACTGTTGTTTACTTCCTAAGAGTGAAAATGAGCCAGTAGATTCCCAGAATATTATTATTCTTGTTTCTAATGCACAGGGGGAAGCGGCTAACTAGAATCAACGACAGAGTGGAAGCTAACGATCTGAGCCACACAGAAATGCAGATGCCACTTCCTATGAAGTGATGAGAATTAGACCGTGTTGAGGCCAGAGAGAGAGTGACAGCCACTTCCAGCAGTACTCTGGTGGTGCATAGGCCAGTGTTCCTTGTTCAGAACTCGTTGCACACATTGTCGTTTTTTTCTGTCCCTCAGCTCTTCTGCTCTCAGCTCCTTGCTGTTTTTCCTAACAGAATAGGAAATACAGTTTAGATCACCATTTAAAGGCAAAAGGCTATTTACAGCAGTTTCATCTTCAGTTATATTTGCTTTGTTTAAAAAATAGAAACAAAGAAATGGAAACTGGAGGCTTTTCGAGCAATGACAGTAGTGCAGATATCTAAATCCTGGGAGCAAAAAGTGGGCAGGTTAAATCTGTTGTCAGAATGGCATTGATGGTGTTCATATCAGGGTGTTACAGTATAGCTTGAGAAGGAGGAGAAATTTCTTTTTTTTCCTTTTTTTTTTTTAGATCACAAGACTGTTACTGTTTCAAATAAAACTTCTACCTAAGCCTGTATTCTTGTTGTATACTAAGCTAAATTTCTTCTGGTTCCTATTTCTTGTCTTAGACACTACCTTCGTGCTTATTGAAACTAGCCCATCTCCAGGAATGGCAGCTTCATAGAACTAGTTTGCAGAAAATTCCTCAGTTCATTGGAAGATTTCACAATCTTGTTGTTCTGGATCTATCCCGGAACTCAATTGAAAGTGTACCTAAAGAAATTGGTGAGCTGTGCTTTCTTTTATTTTAAGCTGCTTTTCTAAGATAATTAATCTTACACAAACAAGCCATTTCTGTGCACTTTGCCTATCAATCCTATTGGGTAGTTAGAAAACAGATTATTTAAATCTGACAGCGAGGTAGAGATCTTAAAGTCATGGATTTCCTATAAGTTAGAAAAAATGGCTGGATGGAGGAGACATGTTTATGAAAGCTCTCCATGAGAAAGAAGCTTTTAAGCACAGCAGATACTAGATAACAGAATGCAGCTAGAAAAGGAATACTGAAAAACAGACTTCATGTTCTGAGTCCACAGCATGAGTACCCTGTGAGTGGTTTTGGAATTTGGGGGGGGTGGGGTGGTTTTTTTTTTTCATAGTTTTTTTAATAACTCCTAAGTCCTACTATTTGAAATTCAGTGAATTCTTTTTTTTTTTTTCTTAGTGAGAGCACTGAGCACTTGTGTAACAGTATAAGGATAACACAAAACAAATAGAATGAACCTAAACATGTATCATTTCTCATTTGTGTTCTCTGCAGGCCAGCTGACTAGCCTCCAAGAGCTGCTTCTCAGTTACAATAAAATAAAGTCTGTTCCTAAGGAAATAAGTAACTGCATCAGTCTGGAAAGATTGGAACTGGCTGTCAACAGGAGTATCTGTGATCTTCCTCCTCAGGTTTTGACAGACTGTTTTGTTTAATGCGTATTTTTAGTTTATCCAGAATCAGTTATCATTAAATGTTGCATTCCATGTTTTCAGATGTGCTTTGATATTCTGATTTCACAACTACTCCACAGAAACACACTGGTGAGCAATATTTATATGACCAGTCAAACTGAAGCCCCATGAGGACATACCTATACCTCGTAGCTGAAGGAGCCGATCTTTATTTTGTCCAGATAAATTATTTGGTAGTGCATATAGGACAGTGATACACTTAATGTTAATTTGTTTAGGTCTTTGCTGATTAGCCCACTGAGGATCTGATGCCTTAGCACAGAGAATTTCTCTTTTATGGTTGAGAATACAAATTCATACCATATGCCAGGACACAACTGTAAGCATCTTTACCAGAGCTGCTAGCTATGAAAAGGGTTTGTGTGATTTATACAACTGCCTACACACAGAGAGTTGAACGAATGTTGTTCTGAGATGTTGAAAGCAATTAGGAGAGAATAAAAACTGCTTGCCTACTTTAATTTGGACTGACCTAAACATGAGAGAGACCTGCATCTCCAAGTGTTAGTCTCTTAGAGATGACAAGTATGTAATCATGTTTACTTGTTTTAATTTATTTAAAAAAACAGTAGAGGCAATAGTTGACAGCAATCATTGCCTTGCAAAACTGAGTGAGTCCAAACAGTAATACCTAACAACAAATTCCAATGAAAATATACACTATTAATCAGAAACCAGAATTTACAAAATCTGTGTGGATACAGGTTACATGGTGTAATGTAGAGCGATAGCTTTCAAGTTAACATATACATAGTTCTGTCCGATTGAGCCTACGGTGATGCGAACACTGTGAAGCTTTGGTTCTATGTACTTGGGTGGCATTCAGTGTTTAGACGGTTGGACCAGATTTGCAATAAAACATCTTTGCATCACTTGAACATTGTAAGAGCACCTGAAGGCACAATTCATCAAAGGACTTAGGTGTTGCAATACTGAATGATGCTGTTTAATTGTTAGAATATCTTGCCATTATAGTAGACTTCACAACATGAAAGGTGTCTAGGTTCACTCTAAAAGTCCATGCACCTTGATCCATAAAAATCTAAATACTTGACTAAAGAAAATTGGCATATTGCATGCAGTATGAAATACTAAACGCAGTGGTGTCTTTAAAATTCCCTTTCTTCTCAAGGCTTGGGGTATATCTGCATTGTAGCCATGGCATTCAACTTCTCAGCAGGTAGGGCACTGACTACCAGGTGGGAGATGAAGTTCTGCCTGATCAGTTTCAAACCTACCTACCTTCCAGGCAAGAACTGTAGTTGTTAGGTAATATCAGCTAATGTAACTCAAACCATTCTGTGCTTACTAACTCCAAAGTGTGTTGTAATGTTTTTAAGTTGTTTCTTTTTTTCAGTCAACATTATTACAGCACTGCTGTAATGGAACAGCTATACAAACTTGCATTGAATCGCCTTTTCTTTTCAGCTCAGTGATTTAAAGAAGCTTTCACACATAGATTTGTGCATGAACGAGTTTACTACTATCCCTTCAGCTCTTCTCAACATGCCACATCTAGAATGGTTAGACATGGGGGGAAATAAACTCCAAGAGCTTCCTGATGCAATCGACAGGTAAATAAAGCTTAAAGTTCACATTGTAGTCTCAGTTCCATTGCATTGAAATTGTAATTATTAAATCCTAGTTCAAAATATTACGTTGTTAACCTCACTGCAAACTTAAGATTTGTCAGCCCTAATGTGATATTTTGGATTAGCTGGAATAATCCATTCAATAAACAATAAATTCAGTATCAACTATCCAGTTAAATATTTCTTGCCCATGACATTTTTGACCAGAGGTTAGGTGATTATCTTGAATATGGGGTTTTCTTTGAGAATTGTCGTATCCTTTATGTGGCTGTAAAAATGAATTAATTACTTTATATTAATGATTGATAAGATTAATTTTCTAAATCTTAATTGATTGTGCAAATACCTATTTTACAGAATGGAAAATCTCCACACTTTATGGCTCCAAAGGAACGAGATAAACTCTTTACCAGAAACCATTGGTAATATGAAAAATCTTAGTACTCTTGTTCTTAGCAACAACAAACTTAAGGATATTCCAGCTTGTATGAAGGACATGACAAATCTGAGGTAAGAAAAAGCAGCAGAAATATAAATAAAAAAACCTAGAAGATAAGTTTTAAAGCCTCCTTTGAGTGGTATATCATAGAACGATACTAAGGAAGTGGAAAAGAAAAGGCATGTCCACAGTTGTACAGATGGACACAATACCATATCAATCAGCATAATTACACAGACTCACAACAGTTGAGGATCTCCTCAATAAACCTTTGTGTAGCACAAGTCATTTAAAAAAAGTAAGCTATGATAGTTACAGTCCCAAATGAAAAAGGAGACTGTAATACATTTTCTCATTTCTGAAAGGTCCAAATGCCCACTTCTAATTGGCTTTTTAGATCACTTTCTAAAGCCAAGAGCTAGGAAGAAAAATATGTGACAAGCATAAAAATGACAAAAACTAGGTCTTTGGCACTGAGAAGTTAAGCATTCAGAATTAAACAAAAAGGATTAGGTATAAGGCTATGGATGAAACTCTCCTGTACTTAATTTAAAAAACAAAAAAGAATTAATGTAATTTTTTGATTGGTAGAATTGGAATTACTATTTTGCATACTGTAACAGAACCTTTCCTGTTGTTTGCATTTTCATTTGAATTACTGGATGCTAGCTACTTTAGAGAAAAAATGCTCGTCTAAATAAATCATGTCTGTCCCAGTAAGATAAATCCTATTTTCAGATGTTTTGGAAGAAGCAGCATCTCTATAAACAAATATATACAAGCATAGTCCCAGAGATGGACCAAGAACAGAGGGAGACAGGGCTGGCTCTTGCCTTGCAAAGGTGGGAGGATGCAGGCATTTGCACTCTTGTTCTCATCCACTCATCACTGCGGAAGCCCAATAAAGCTGACAATTGGGTAAAAATCTGAAGACAAAAATGACGAGGACTGCAATGTTTTCTCCCACCACAGTCAGCTACTGTTGTTATGAGGCATCTTCTTTGCTTAGTTTACCTAATACTACTAATATAGCAGTGAGTTTAGTATAAGAAAAGACTTATTTTATTTTGCTCAAAATACTGTTTGAGGAATCTTCATTCAGTTTCAAAACTGATTTTTTTTTTGTCTCCGGACAAAACCTCCTGCAAGAGTAACCTTTTCTGGTGAACTGTCAGATTTGTCAACTTCAGAGACAACCCACTGGAGTTAGACGTAACACTCCCTCCATGTGAGAATACAGAGGAGGAGGAGCAACAGGAAATGTTTGGCATTGAATTCATGCACATGTACATCCAAGAGTCACTCAAGAGAACAGGTATGGCTTTTTTTATTAATTCTGATCTCTCTGGAATACAGTGAGGCAGGGAATGATAAACTGTATCCTAGCTTTCTTTTATCCATATACAAATGAAACATGAATTATCTTGATAAATGAGTAACATTTTCCAAAAGTCTGTAAACAGATTTTTCCTGAAGGCAGGGGCACTTTTATCAGGAGTTGGCACAGTACATCTTCACATGAACAGCCTGTGTTCTAGTAGGAACTTACTGGAACCATGGAACATTGGAATAAATGTGCCTTGAGTTACCTACAGCCTGGATAACTGGAAGCTGATGACTGTCTCTTGTATTTGCAATTTCATCAGTTTACATAGTGTGGGTGTTCCAGCACTGTGTGTCTCATGAAGCTCAGCTTTCCCTATTTTTGGATGTTGTCCAGATCGGGACTACCAAAGAAGGATGTAAGGGAGAGAGGCCTATATTCCCAACATACACTTTTCAGCAATGAAGTATCAACACCTGATAAACAGGTGTTTCTCACAACCTGCCTTCCCCAACAGAAATTCCAGTCACCTAAACAGAACACCCCCAGAATTTCATTCCATTTCTAAATCACAATGACAGAAAAAAAAAAAAAATGCTCTAACTAGTCTCAAAAGTAACAGCTTAAAGGTTGCAGCAAGAGACCAAAATAAGCACTTTTGAACAGATGAACAGGTGGCAGCTGTTACTTGCAGACAGAACTTCATTGCAGATATAAAATGTTCTCTCTGATCTTCATTCTATGTATTGTGAAGGCTTAAAAAATGAATGACTGAAATGCAGAATGCTAAGCCAGCTTTTTTCTTATCAATAGCTCATGAATGAATAATCAAATTAGCAAAAAAAAAAAAAAAATCAAGATGACAGTTTACAAGTAAGTTTTCTTCCTTAACAGATTCCCCTAGCAGCACAGGCTGATGAAAACCTAGGCCTACTTAAATAATTTAAGAGGAAACAAAAAGCTATTCTGAACTTCAAATTTAAAATAAAGTATGTTCATTTATCTTTTTTAACCCATTGTCTTTCAGGAAATCTGGAAAGTTGTACCTCTGGTCCTTCCCCTGTCATAAATGCTAATGAATAAAGAATGTAACTGTGAATGGAAGAAAGTATCAAGTATATGTCTTCCTAGTAAAGAGGCGCACAAGAGGTTTCAAATACTCTTAGGGAATTTATTTTTCCACTCAAGAGAACTGGTTTGCATATTTGTAATTCCCAGTGAAACTGGGAAATAGAAGACCTTTTCCTGGATATAGGAAAGACTAAAACAGATTTTTTTGTAAGCAATGAATTAGCTTTTTAAAAAAGTCCAAGTAAGTTTTATAGTTGTGGGTTTTTTTTTCTACCAATTCCAAACCTATCTCCTGTCATGTAGTTGGCTCTGGTATCAAAGATGGACTCGGGACAGCTGTCAACAGGACATTCTCCAAGGACACAGCAGACTCTGTATAATACTGTAGTACAGCCTTGTATCCTCGTTGTTGTAAATATTCAATCCGTCCATGATCAATCAGCAGTTTACAGAGGCAACCTACCTCCTTTCGTTCTTCAACGGTAAGTATCCTAGTTTCATAAAAAGGAGGAAAAGAATGAACAACGTGTCAGAAGAACAGTTTTGGTAACATTAGTAGTTAAGCAAAAAAAAACTATTGAAATCACTGTATGTTCATTTCAATTCAGGCAAGCATGACTCAGTATTTTGAAACATATGTCCATGAAAATTGTATTTTTGAAGTAGAATACTTCTATAAATTTAGTAACTAAACTGTTTCTGTAAAATGAGTCGTTCTGAGGACTGGAAATAATTTCATATACCGCTATACATAATTTTGCATTCTGCAGGAGTCCATTTGCTAGGGAAAAAAAAAACACCATACCCTTGTAAAGTATCAGAACCACTCTCTGTCTTGCTGAATGTTTGCTCGTGTTCTTCTGTGTCGATAGCTTGATCTTCACTTTCTTGACTTGTAGAGGCTTTGCTTGTGGTTTCTCGCATGCCACAAGTGGCCCAGCTACTCATTCTCTGAAAATAATGAAATTCCAATGGTCCAAGTCCTACTGATTTAAAGAACTCTCTGCCTACATAATGTGTCCAGTCACACTTGTGATGGCAACACAGTGCAATAACAATTCCAGCTACAGGCTTACAGTCATCTTTGTTGCTTTCATTATCAGCAGAATTGTTAGAAGACACCTCTGTCTTATCAGTCCTAGAGCGTTTTGGTGCAGGCTCTTCATTTTCTCCATCACACCAAGCTGTGTAACTTTCAACCAAGCACCTCAAAGCGAGATCTGGAAAAAAACCCACAGATTTACACCCCCCCAAAAAAATAGTGGTGAACACCATGCTGTTATTTATATAGGCTGCATCATGGTTGAGAACGTACTTCCCACAAAGAATAAGAGTACGCATCACAAACTAAGCCAAAAAACAATTTTAACGATAACCAAAAATTACAAGCATGCTTTGAAAACATGAAAACCCTAAATGCTAAATGAATATTATGAAAGCTCTGGAGCTGCCAAGGGCTTATCCTCTTGAATATTTGTTCTACACAAGTGAATCTGAAATACTTTGGTTAACAAACTGGCATATTGTAGGAGGATCTCCTCCCTGTAAAACATGTGAGTACTTGCTCTGAAAGTTTGACACCTAGGACATAAGCTATTTAATATGTACATGTACTTCTTAAATGCTTAACTGTGTCATCTTTGTAGAAGTACCTACAGGGGTGTCATATTTGAGATGTCTTTACTTAGTAGATGTAACATTAGAAAAAATGTACTAGTTTAAAACTATCAGGAGAAAAACACATTCTTCTCACTTGTTTGCTTGGGATACCCATTCAGACAGCCAATACAAATTTAGAAAGAAAAATATTTCAGAGTAGAGGCAACGGTTTTAAAAGAAAATAAAAATACTTTCAACCGTTTGCAAATACATGACCCATGTCACCACACACTATTCTTTATTCTAATCTAAAAATCAAGAAAGATTTTACTTTGGTCTAAAGTAGCCTTGCATATATTATCCATTTACTATTCCACTGAAGTAAACAGATATTTAGAATACAATTGCTATATTCACCAACAAAGGGTTAGAGGGCAAGAAAAGCTTAAAAGGACAGTTTGGAGGATCAGTCCATTCAGACTCTAAGATCTAGTATTCTAACTTTCTGCAGTAAACACATACGTAATTCATACCTGTCGCAGCACCACACAAATGCTTCCCAATTCCTACCACTGGTAGTTTTTTCTTCTCCAAAATAGGTACCTTCTCTGGAGGGAAAATAAAAAAAAAAAAATAAAAGAGGAAGACAAGAAACACACACACACATACACCAACCCCAGAACCTCTATTATTTCAGTTGGGGCAGTATATAATTTCAGCATGCTTAAAAAACAAAATACATGTTTACCGCTACTGAAAATAAGATCTGTACATACAGTTATAAGCTATTAAAAGGAAAGTTTCTTTTTCTAAAACAAATGAAGAGAATCTGATGCTGTGGCTGAGAAGCATATTTAACTATTTCAGCCTTTCTATACTACCTATGAAATGTAAATATGACATTAATGCATCTCCTGATGACAGGTGTTCCCACAAATTCTATAGTATTGATATGCATGGCATATCAATGATATGCATGACTTGCTTCATTCAGCACACCTAAAACAAACAATGCAAAAGTGTTTAATCCAGATTCTAAAAAACCTTAAAAATGTTTTTGTTTTGGTATTTCTCACCTACAATGATGTCCTGTAGGTGTATAAAAAGCAGAAAATTGTAAATCTGCATTTAATATATATGTGTGTGTATGTATATACACACAGCATTAACGTGTCCAAGCAACCACTGAGAATAATCTTCAAACCCAAGTACCTTTAAGGATGCTACATACAAACTGACTTGAACTCCAGTACTCAAAATCTAAAATTAAGCCTTTATTTCAGAATTACGCAAGCCAAGAAGGAACTTACTTAAACATAAATGCTGAATATCGACTTGAAGCCTTTCAAATATAGCATCTCTCCTTTTATGTTTTCCATCCACCTGCGTGAACAGAACAAGATCAGTAAGTAGGGCTGGCCACTAATAATGATAATTTTGCTCCAGGTATTAATGCTGGACTTTTTTCCTGTTAAGTCAACATCTGTACAGTTCCAACATTATACACCAGGATTTTTTTTCTAATAAATCTGGTGTTGGTGAAATATGGAATGTAAGCAATCCCACTTCCCAAACTTTTAAAATTTAAGGACTTTATGTTATTTTTAAAGATAAAAAGCAAATACTAACAGCTCCAATGATAACGGCTTAAAAATTACACTCTGATAACGTGACAATATCCTCTCTTACCTTGAATCTTGTAGTTGCCCTTTCCACAAGCAAAAACTGAACGTTGTCAACATTCTGTAAGGCAACATCAACCCAATGAGACAGCTTTCCTCGCCCAGCTCCAAACTCAACAAAACATCTTCCTGGACCAAGTAAATGTAATTTTTCCATGTTACCTAAAATAGAAGCCTACAGACATCAAAAGATTATTTATAAACCAAGCAAATATATACACTGCGTATTGTAATGCCCGATAGAAAAGTGATTGCTTCACCGAGCTGCAGAAGATTTTTTCAAGTCTCCCTTTCCATGAGGGATTAGGGAAAAGATCTTGTGTGTACAGAGAAAAGGGATTATAAATTCTGGCTAGTCAGCATCACCCTGCCCATCTTTCACAGCTCACAGAACTCCACCCCCAAGATTTTGGAATGGATTTTAGGGATCAGGTACACATTATAATATTATTCTCTGCTGATCTCAAAGTAGCCATCCAAAATATGGGTACTGTATTGGATTTTCTGTGAAGCATCAGTGCCTCCAGAGCCCGCTCTCTTTGCTGGAGTTAGGCATTTTTAATACACAGGAAAGGAAAGCAGAGCATGGGGAGAAAGTACAGGAAACAGATTTCTCACTTCTAAATTTTTCTTCCCAAAACCTTCTATTTTGCTACGGCATGCAATCCATCTCCCTTAAAATTCCTGCTCTTCCATATACATTAAAAGGGCAGAAGGTAAACTCAGGCTCTCCCATTCTTTTTATGCATCTGCTACACAGCCAGGAAAGCTAGGATCAGCTCTTACAGAAAAAGTAAAAAAATTTCTTTTACTTACTAGCAAATACAACATTTTACCTTTTGTAGCTCAGATTTATTATGAGTTAACATAAAAGAAGAAAATATAAGTAAAAATTCAGAAGACCACCACACAATTTGTACTTTATTTCAGTATCACAGTAAAACTTTGTTATTAACACTTAACAAAGCAGCCATTCAAAGGTTATATATATATATATATGTGCTATTATTTGAAAAGCATAGATTTATAGAGCATATCAGGTTACAACTAGCACGCATGCACAGTTGTCGAATTTACAGCAGCAGAATTCCACACGTTTAAAAAAATCCATCGCTATTAGTAAAGCAGTGACCATACCTGTTGTTTCAAGTGTTTGAAAGCAGATTCCCCATTCTTTGGGTCATTTAAGGCTTCTTCTAAAGCCTGGTGGGACAGTATTTGTTCCTTAAGGCGAAGTGCCAGGCCTGCATACAAATGCAAAACTGTTAGGTATAGGTTTCCAGTTTTCAAGAGTTTCTGGTTTTTAACATCCACGTTACAATATTCAGACATGAGCTCAATTTGTAGCACTAACAAAATAGCCTGTTGGGAGCATAAATCTATCATCGTATGTTTATAACAGAGTTGTATTGTTATCTGTAGTGATACCTGAGTGGGAAACAAAACACACAAAAGGAAGGGAAATAAGCTATATGAACAAAAGATCAGTGTTTTATCATTCTTTCAATCTAGTTTATTCCTGTGAGTAAAATTCAGCTATTGGAGGATTGCCTACATCTTGATGATAATTATTTCAGATGTTTTTAGTGGCAAATGTCTCACATTTTCACAGATATCTAACAACAAAAATAACATTGACATTTTTAATGAATTCAACTTAAACCATCTTATTTTCAGTATTAAGTAAGCTCACCATTACTTGCTTTTTTCAACTTGATAATTAAATTCTCCAGCTCTTCTTTGGATAGAGAAGAGATAGGTACCTTTTAAAGGGAGGAAAAAAAAAAAACAAAAAACAAAAACCACCACACATAAATACAAGACCTTTTTATTTTCGCTAGTTCTTTAGTCACACTGTGACATGTTATGTAGGGACTGAGCTTTAGAACAAATAACTACTCACTTGTTTTTCTGGTATTTCTGCTACATCTTTTAAACCTGCATTAATATCTTGAACAAAGTAGACCTTTAAAAAAAAATCAAAATAAAAGAAATCTGATTCTGTTAATTACCACGAAGCAAAAAAGCTAAATTCTTCAGTGTTTTATCATGAGGTACATAACAATAGGAAATCCACTGCAAAAGAAAATATTTCAATAATTTTTTTCCCCCATAGTCTGATCCTGAATCCCCAGCAGAAATGACTTCTGACACATTTTGACAAGATTGAACGTGTTGATAAGAGTTAAGCTGTCAATGCTTACTAGACTGATTCCAGAGACCATTTTAAGGTTTCCTAGGTAATACTAAAGGTGCAATACTGATAAGGCAGAAAGGCAGACAATAAAGAAGCCATCTTCTGTTTTCTTGAAACAGCTGTTGAGACATACATCCTATTCCTTCCCTGAGCACTAGCTGCAACTGTCAGCCTAGCTTTCCATAATTCACTGCTAGCTTGGGAGGATCAGGCAGCTGGCCATGGCAGCAGGCTGCCAGAGGTAGGAAGACGCCTACAGCCTCCCTGCTAGTTTTGCCTTCCGAGGACAATCTCTCACCAAGCCTCTAAAGTGAACGGCATTGCGAGAGACTGCTCTTAGAGAACGTTTTTGAGAAAAATTAATTCAGAGTTTTCATCGTCACTAACAGAGCTGAAAAGCTGTACCGAACTACAGTGAGAGGGGACACAGAAGGTGGAGAGACTGGAACGTGAATTCCATTTCAGCTTCCATGCTGTCCTTTCTGTAGTGCTTGCCAAGACTGCTGTCCTCTAGTTCACAGCTGCTGTCAGAGCAATAAATTCTCTGCTGTATTGTTTAGGGTCTTAAATTTGAGAGGAAATGGTGCTGAATTTACACTGCACTTACTGGCTTTGGCTTCTCTCTTGAATTACATTTTTTTAAATGCTTTTGTAGTTGGTCTTCATATACAGTGCTAAAATCCAAAGGGAAAGAAAAGTAAGTAACAGCACTTATCATGTGAACTCTGACGAAGAATAGGAAAAGCATTTACACATACTTACTGTTTTGGATCAAGAGGGCATGGAATTCTTTTTCTGTCATTTTCTTCCTAGTTACAAAAGAAAAGTTTTAGACAACACTTCAGCATGCATTCAGTGTTCCTGTTTTAGAAAAGCTATTGAGGGACATCGAAGTCTCATAAAACACCTATTCCGAGGTAGGTGGGTTAACCGGAATGGAGAAACTGAGACGAGAACATAATACTTAAATGGACCCTGAAAGAATAAACCTATAATGCAACGGCAGTGTTACTGCTGGGCCGAATCGACGGCCTTTGCCCATCAGCCCTTCCTTAGCTTAAAGTAAGGCACAGGCGCTGCCTCTCCTGCCCGTGCTGCGGCGCCAGCTCCGGCGGGCAGGCCGCCCCAGGCCCCCGGGTGCCGCCGGGGCTCTCCGCCTGCCCAGCCCTGACAGGGAGCGCGGGGCTCCCGGACCCCAGGAGCCCGTCCTCCCCAGCCGGGGAAGGGGGCCTGCGCCTCCGCCTGGCAAGGCCCTGTACCTCCTGCTGCCCATGCTCTCCACAAAAGCGCCTTCCAGGAGCCGGGATCATCTTGCAGAAGCGCTTCTTCCTCTCCACGAAGTAGGCACATCGCCCTGGCAGGGGGCACCCACGTCCCGACTCCGGCTGGGGCGCCGCCATTTCTCTCCCAACACCCCCTGCGGTCGCCGCCTCGGGCTCCATCTTGAGGCTCCTCCTCCGCGGGAGCCGGGCGCCAAACTCGAAGCGTAAGATGGCGGCGGAGAGTATGTTCAACCGGCCGGTGTGTGTGCAAGTGAGGTGCCAGGGCTGCGAGGAGAGGTGAGGGACTTACTGGAACAGCGTGGCGGGCTCTGACTCGGTTTCCTCGCTAGCTGCGCGGAAGGTTTGTCGTGCCCTA
>VZSZ01003438.1:100968-129595 GCA_013398815.1 Ibidorhyncha struthersii
TATGGGGACCCTCTGGGCGAGAGGGAAGGGGACTCGGTCGCAGGAAGGCTGGAGGAGTCGGTGAGGGCTGGAGTGGCTCTTGCGGGTGCCGTGCCGGGGAGAGGGGGCAGTGGGAAAAACACGCAGTGGCTTTGCAGAAACGCTTTAGGCGTGCGGGGGCAAACGCGTCTCCCCTGCAGGCGACGGGAGGGCCGGGATTTCTGCCTCGGCCCTGCGCGGGCCCCGCAGCGCTGCCGGCCCGGCCGGTGTTTGCGCGTCTCCCAGGCCGCAGCGGTTGCCCCGGGGGGCAGGCCCGCCTCCTCCGCCCCCTCCGCCTCGCAGTCTGAAACCGGCGTTACCGCCGTCTCCCGGGGCATTTGAGCTCCCTCCCTCCTGCCCCGATGGCTGGGGCCAGCCCACACGGCCGTCCCGGTCGGTTTCTGCCGGGGGATAAGTCGGTTTGGGCGCAGCCGTGTGTCGGTTGTGCGTGGCTTAGCGCTGGTGTTTGGGAAGGCCCGGGAGTGTTGCGTGCGAAGCGTCTGTTCAGAAATATAGCGAATTTCGGGAATATAGGTCCTATCTGGATTAGACAGTGTGTGCAGGCGTTAGGGCTGCCTGGCTTGCCTGTATTGGCAGGCACAGAAAGGCTGATGGCTGCGGGTGTGCTGTGTAATGCAAGTAACTCCTCAGGTTACTCAAAAAGAAGTAAATGAAGACAAGGCAGCACTGTGTGAATGATTATCAAAAGTTTCAGCCATCGCTAATAAATTTCAGCAGGCTTTTCCAAGGGTTCTAGTTTCTGGACAAAGTTTCAAAACTTTTGTCTTGGTATTTAAAGTTTGGTGGATAACAAGCAACAAAAAAGCCCTGAGCTGACTGAGGAGCTGTAAACTGTGGAGCTTTCAGATATCTTAGTAGTAGTCATCAGTGGGAACTTTCTCAATATTTCTGCCTAAATTTTTGTTTTCAGAATGTCTTCTGATTTCTGTAACATGGCTACAAACATTTGGAGAACGTTTTCTTGATTTGTTACTAAGTTTCATCTTTTTGTACACAGGAGATTAAATGTTCGAGTGAATATTGAGCTACTGTCAATTTCTAATCCTGTTCATAAAAAGGTTTGTGGATTAGTTGTATTTGTGTCCTTCATTAGGTATTATCTGAATTTCATTGCATAAGACAAATAGGCAAAAAGCAAAATAGGTTTTTAGTAGGTTTATCACTTGACCCTATTTTATTTGTTATATAATTTCTTGAGTAGTTTAGCTGTTTTGGTATGGTGTTTTTTTCTAGTCCTTTTAGCCCTCTCTTTTAGTTTGGCTGTTCATGGTTCGTAGTAAACTTGCAAATTAAAAGTATTTGGAGACCCTCAGAGGAACCTGAGTTAGAGCTGAAGAGCAGACTCACTTTAGATACACTCAACACTTATTTAAGAATAAGAGCAGTAACGGTCTTTGCAAAGTCATCATCTTAACTAGCAAAAATGACAACTTGTATGTGGATGTAAGATTTTGCTTTTTATTGATGTGTGTTAGTTTTTGAATCTTTGGAATTCATCCAAGGTGGTAGGAAGGAAGTAATGTATTAAATTTGCAGTAAAAAAAAAAAAATAATCTTCTGTCTCAGGAAAAATAGCAATAAGATTACTGCTGGAGGTTATAAAAATCTTTTTTGTTGTATGTCTAATTTGTCGCTTAACATCATGGTAGGTGGACATAGAGTTTAAGATTGGCCATTACTTGGTTATAGCGTTATTGAGTAAAGATGCGTTTGTAAAGGAGTACAGCATTTTTTTGTAAGATTCTGCTAACTGACAATAATAATACTGAGTTCAGTTAAGAACTGTGTACCCAGTTGCAGCCTGTGTCAGTAGGAGCCCGGAAATCCAGTTGGGGACATCAGTGAGTGATCAGTCTAAAAAAGATAATTTCAAATGCTTGGATCACTTAATGGGACATCAAACCAAGCAGGCATTCTTATCCTACATGGCAACCCGCCCTAGCTGGTTTAGGGTGGCATTAGTTTTAACATAAGCTGGCTGCACATCTAAATCCCTGCATTTGTTTATACATCTCCAACTGAGAGTTTTGTTACTGTTATCTGAATTACTGAAACTTGTTTCAGTTCTGTATATGTATGTGTGCTGTGGTCACACTTCAGTTATGTTGGAAGAGTTGTCAGGTTTCTACTTCCTTTCTTTCCTCTGCTAGGGAATGTTATCATCTTCACACAGGTTTGAGCCTCCTAATAGAGAACAGGTGCCTGAGCCTAATGTAGCAGGTGTTCTGCATAACCTCAGCCTTGTAATGAAAGACTAAGGTTTACAGAGAAGGCACTTTTTCCAAAACACTCTGTAGACCTCCAGCAGACAGAGTTTATTTTTAAAAGCTGAGCAGCATAATGCTACAGTTTTCCTCGCAAGCTTGCTGGACTTCAGCTGTATCCATTTTATGTTTGCTTTGTGAAGCTCTGTATTCAAATATATAAACTCTTCAGAAGGTGGTTTCTTAAACTTCTGGGAGCAGTATGCTCTGGAAAGCTTCCAGTGATGGGAATGATGTGTTTGTGATCCATTACAGTGGACTGCTAGTGCTACACTCTATTTCATGATGGGGAAAAATAGCAGATAGTTTTCTTTATGTAAAATGATGAAGACACATTGAATTTTGAAACTTTTGCTGCTTGAAGTTGAAGGTTTTTACTTAGTTTAGTTTTGTGAAAAATAGTAATTCTGTTTTTCCCACTGTAATATTTGAAGTTGTGTTAAACGTTAATGTTTTCCACCTTCTGAACTAGTTGCCACAATTCTATCATATTTTTGGCTGAACAGTAAAAACATTAAATACTGTTTGCAATATTGGTTTACAATATTAAACAAGCCTACAGGGTGGTTTATAGTATTTTAAATCATATTAAAATGTCTGTCTTTTCAGGATTTAGCTGTTCGACTGACCGATGATACTGATCCTTTTTTCCTTTATAATCTTGTCATATCTGAGGAAGATTTTCAAAGGTAAGCGAAATTATAATGTCTTGTCTGTGACACATTTCTACACGGCAAAAAAGAAGGAAGGAGTATTTTTAGCTTAGAATGGTCTATCTTGGAATTTACATTTGGGCATTTTTCATTTGTGGAGTTTTGTTGGTGAAACAGCCAAGTACAGGAAAACGATTGGCTCAAGGTTATACAGATGAATGACAGAATCCTGATGTTAAGTTCCCTGCATAGCTACAGTAACGCAGTTTATATTACTACTTGCATCTTCTGCTTATCCTAACTACTTCTTATAGTCTATTGTACGCGTGTGAACTATTTCAAGAAATACTTGCCAGAGGAACGTCTGTTTGCATGGACATGGATTCACAGACCTGAGCCTTTGTCTTATGGGTTTCTTGCATACTAATTGTACTGTCGGGTCTCATTTTTACTTGCTCAGAATTTGATCATCAGATTTTGGCACCAGGCATGAACAGTTCAGTTTTCTGCTTTGTTGTTTGGTGGTTGAGTTTTTTTGTTTGGTTTGGTTGTGTGTTTTGTTGTGTTTTTTTTTGTTGTTGTTGTGGTTTTTTAAAGAGAGATGTGATCAGTGTGCGTATCAAAAGGCAAAAGTAAAATAATGTTTGTAAAACAGATGTGTAAGAAGTGTTTTGTTATACGAGGTGTGGCTTTTTACCTTGTTGAATGTCTGTTTCTGTCTTTGAGTTTACTCTGTCTATGGTGAAGGTGCACAATTAAACAAGTAGGCAGATAAGGTCTTGATATAATGGTTGAGTCTCCCCTCATTGTTCTTTGCTTTTTCCATGTCACCATACCACTCTGTGCTGTAAGGAAGTTGTCTACTCAAAGGAGCATGCTTTTTGTGCCACAATAACTTTTTTTTCTTAGTGCGGCAAGAACTCTTGGCATCAAAAGTATTCTCTAGTAATTATTATCCAAGACGTGATCACTTTTCTGTGTTCAGGATTGAAAATAACAAGCTAGTGAACTTTAATGACATGATCAGAATTAGTTCTTTCTACTAGTGTAAGCATATTTTATAGGAAATAAATTACACTTCTATATGTCATTAATATATTTTTTCCAATCTGTTTATATAGTTTAAAATCCCAGCAAGGTCTCTTGGTAGACTTCTCTGCTTTCCCACAAAAATTTATAGATCTGCTTCAACAATGCATTCAGGAACAAAACAAAGATATCCCAAGGTAGGTAATAAGTGAGTGCCATATTACTCTGTGTACTTGTTCTTAAAATACTTGTTAGCCACTTAGACTGAGAAGAGTCAGTAGAACGAGGATAATTTAACCTGGACGCATCTGAGTATCAGTCAGTGGATGTTACTGACAAAACCTATGTCTTGGGGGGTCTGAGCAGTGGAATTGATGTCTAGTAATAGTCGCCCCATCCGAGTTGAAGCTGACAAGCTTCACAAGCTAGCAGATACATGAGGGTGCAGCACTGGGGTGTTGTCATCCACCTTTTTTTTTTTTTTAAACAGTTTAATGCTAGAGAGCCAATCTGAATTTGATGGACTGAGGTGTAAATCATTCTGTTTCGCTTATAAAGCATTCTTACGCCTATATGACAAGGATTTTTTTTCTTTCATTTCGGTGTTCTGATAATAAGATGTGAGCGGGGGAAACCTGAGGTCCACTCTTCCCTGTAGTGGCCTTTTCATATGTTATTTTTGTCTGCGTGGGTACTGAGGAAAGCCCTGTCTGGAGTAGCTAGCTCCACTCCAGTTATCGGGCCACGTCCTGAAGTATGTACTGCGTGCAATGAATCTTACTAGGTTGTAGGATACCTGAAAGTCAGGAGTCTATTTTCCTTTTGAATTTGTTTAAAGACCTTACTTGGTTTTGGACTCCTAAGTCTAAGATGGGCTTCTGGAAATTTTACAAATAAACAAACTGATTAGTTTTGTATGTTTCTTATAATAAGGTGCAAGAATTTTAGTTGATATTTGTTTGTAATATTAACTACAACATAGGGATCGAATTTCATAGTTCTTTTTTTCAAACAAAAACTAGACAGCTTTTTTTGCACATGTACAAATATGCTTTATTTGAAAATAGCTTGTAGGGTCTACATGTAGTTTCAGGAAAAGAAATATGCTAAACATTTGATTATTTTTAATTTTTCCTAGGTTTTTGCTGCAGTTAGTTTCTTCAGCATCTGTTCTAGATCACACACCTGTCTCTTTAAACGTAGTGGAGACCAACCCTTTTAAACATCTTACCCATCTCTCTCTAAAATTCCTACCTGGAAATGATGCAGAAATAAAGAAGTTTTTAGCCAGCTGTTTGAAATGCCTTAAGGTAAAATGGAGGCTTGTCATAGCTGCAACTAGTCCTTGATGCTGTGTATACCTAATCATTTTTTTCTGTCTTAATACTTCAAAAGTATGTATCAAATTGTATGCTCTGGTTTATTTTTTATTTTAGCTCATATATGTCATGGCATGCGGTTATTTGGGTGCATGTCATAAAACTAAATTGTTACTGTCACTCTAGCCATGAAAATATTACATGTACATTCAGCCAAGCGCTATAATTTGAACTGGCAGCAAATCAGGTATTTTACACGTGCGGTGTGTGTAGTATGCAGCTGTCGAATGCTTCTGAATGCTTCAGTGTCTCATGCTTCGTAGCCTTGTGCTGATTGCCAGATCAACTGCAAAAGTAAAATATTGCAAACTCTCAGTTTCTTTGTTCTGCAGTTGGTTTTAGGAAAGCATGTGTTTGTATATAATTCTAAGGCTTTACGGACTTCAGAGGGCTAGTAGCCGTAAATAGGAAATTAACATTGTAATGTTGATGCAGTTGGTAGCATGCTAGGTTTTATTAAATGAGAAATTAATGGTCTCATAGTTTGACTGTTGTGTGTTCCAGTTTCATAGCCTGGGATCTGTGTGTCTCCTGCTGTGCTGTCGTGGTTATAGCCACCTAATAAACCATTATTATAACATAAATTTACTTTATTTCACTTGATTTGTTGTTCATGCAACTCCTTTGCAAACAGGTCTTTAGGAGAAGATATTTTTCCTTCTAGAAACTTGGAAAGAATTTAATTCAGGGTTTTCACCTTGTGAGCTAATGCTTTTTCTTTTAAGTTTATTAATTAAATAAACTTAATATTGAATAATATATAATTTTTCCACAAATATAATGGTTATGTGGTTGCTTAGGCAGGGTATGCTGATAAAATGGAAGCTAAATACTACTTGTATTCTGGGAGCTAAGGATTTGACCTGATGTCAATTTGTACACAGGAAGACAAAATGATGTTGGAAGAAAAGCTTAGAAAAACTGAAGAGGATCTTAACAGACAACTGAGCTACACTCAACAGGTAATGTAAATTTTTAACTTTTCTCTTGTCAGTCACACTTTTTTTAATCTGTGGAAAACATACCTCTTTGTGGGCTGGTTGGTTAGCCACTACCTAGCCAGGGTAATTGGCTTGGGAGTGAGTGAAAAGAAGAAAAATAGTCTACCTATTCTTTTCTTAGAATGAGTAAAGTGTGCAACTGAAGAATAAAATTTAGTTCTTACTGTGCTAAAACAGAATTTCACTTTATTTTGTACAGAGGTCTGTCTGTATATGTATATACAAATTGTATACTAAATATATGGTAGTGTGAAGATAAATATACGTATTCTGTGAATGGTCGGAAATTCTTATATTTGGAAAAATGAAACCATGATAAATAAATTGGAAGTATTGGCTTTCATGTTACTCTGCTACATCTTGATTTGTGCAGTCAGCCCAGTAATGACTTCGCATTTGTGTTTCAAGAGGATGATTTGGGTCAAATTCTAGAATTATCAAGGTGACTTTTGACTATTGTGAAACAGAAAAAATCCATTAAAACTTCTGTTATGGAGCTTTTTTGTAATGGAATACTTGTTTACCTCATCTTGCGGTTTCAATTAGAGTTACTGGAATGTGTTTGCTGAATTGGAATGCAGAATTGCAAATCAAAAAGAGGAAAAGACGCTGCTGAAGAACTTCCCCCCCCCGGAGTACTTTGTGTTATAAGGGGAGGGAACATCAGCAGTTTTCTCAGTTTTTTTACTCTGAAATAGTTGCTGGAAGAAAATACAATCAGAAATGAAAATTACCTTATCCACAGTGTCAGAAAGGTGCTCTTTAGCTTCTCAGTGCCTTACTTTCCTGTCTACAGAATGAACAGATATTTTGGCACCTGGTGCTGAAACTTAGTCTTTTCTTAATAATTCCATATCCCTTTTAAGAAGTAACTGTAAAGAATCATTCAGTATTGACTGAAATGCTTAAATTTTTAAAACTCTACATGCTTTGTCAAACTTAAACAGAGCTTGTCAGAGAAGAGCCGAGAGCTAGACAAACTGAAAAATGAATGGACATCATATACTACAGGTCTAACAAACAAACACGCACAGGAGCTGACAAATGAAAAGGAAAAAGCTCTCCAGGTATGACAATAGAGAAGAATTAACAATAATCTTACTTGTGTATCATTTCTTGGCTTAATTTTCAAATTCATTGAATAACTACTTAGTTTCCTTGCTTCTCATAGGCACAAGCTCAGTACCAACAACAGCATGAACAACAGAAAAAGGAATTAGAAAATTTGCATCAGAAAAGTATTCAACAGTTGCAGAACAGACTCTCAGAACTCGAGGTCATCAATAAAGACCTAACAGAAAGGAGATACAAAGGAGACTCCACAGTCAGAGAACTGAAAGCGAAGCTTTCTGGAATAGAAGATGTATGCCTTATTAATTTCCCTAACCAAACTTACTATTTTTAGAGCATTAACACTGC
Organism: Ibidorhyncha struthersii; assembly: GCA_013398815.1. NCBI lineage: Eukaryota > Metazoa > Chordata > Aves > Charadriiformes > Charadriidae > Ibidorhyncha > Ibidorhyncha struthersii. Next base: position 108,753 of record VZSZ01003438.1, read on the forward strand.
CTGCCTATGCATGTAATAGCAAGTATAGCATATTAAGATTGTTCAGCTCTTCTTCATTCCACATGATGCTTGCTATTTAGATGTAGCTGTTTAAATTAGTATTACAGGTTTTATTAAAAAAAAAATAAAATAAAATTCCTTCCCAACATTCTAGGAATGTCAAAGAGCAAAGCAGGAGGTGCTGTCACTGCGTCGGGAGAACACAACGCTGGATGCTGAATGTCATGAAAAAGAGAAGCTCATTAATCAGCTACAGACACGAGTTGCTGTTCTGGAGCAAGAGATCAAGGATAAAGATCAGCTAGTTATGAGAACAAAGGAAGTATTAGATGCGACACAAGAACAAAAGGTTCCTTCAAGTTTCAAAATAATTTTCTCCAGAGATCTGTAGAACCTTCTTAATTGCAGTGTCTATAGATTAGCAGCTGACTGTTTTTTATGAATACTGGGTGTAGTTTTGCAAAGGTCGCTACTGTTTTAATATTGTGGTACTGGAGTACAGTTAGTGGTACTTTTTGTAAACAAAAGGATGAATTGAGATACTGTATAATTTGACTGAAAAGTTAGGATTGAATTTCTTGTAAGGATTAGTTCTCAAAGAATTATTGAGGTTCTACTTGAAATCATAAGTGATGTCTATTATGTCGTTATTATAATATATTTAATATTCTTTTGAAGGCGATCCTAGAAGAAAGTACAGAGAAAAAACAAAGTCATATTGAAAAACTAGAGACAACAATTAAGTCGCTGTCAGCTGAACTTCTTAAGGTTTGAACTTGCTGTTACCCTTATAAAAGGCCTTCCTTATTTTTAGATGTTTATTTTGAGAATATCTGATTTTTTTTTTATAGGCTAATGAAATTATCAAGAAGTTACAAGGAGATTTGAAAACTCTAATGAGTAAATTAAAATTGAAAAATACAGTGACAATCCAACAGGAAAAACTATTGGCAGAAAAAGAAGAGAGACTTCAAAAAGAGCAGAGAGAATTGCAGGAGATGGGACAATCTCTTCAAATGAAAGAGCAGGAGGTATTGTGACAGGTTAACCCTCTGTCCTGTAAATTTTAGGTAGTGTGTTGGGGTTTGTGGTTTTTTTAACTTACTTATTTACAGCAATAGGGTCTTAAATCTTTCTGTGGAATAGAATGTACTCTTTTACTTAGTTAACATGTATTTAAAGAAGTCATCAACTTTCCTTCTTTTTTTTTATGTCCAGCTGATTTGTAATAGCCATCCAGCTGTAGGGAAGAAAACTAAACTTGCGTTAAGAGTAGGAAGCAATATAATGGATGAATCGATGTCCCTTAGAGGGTGTATTCCTGTGAAAGTTGATGAAGGAGGCAAGAACAGGAACAGAGCGAACTTCTTCCATTAAGTATATTCCCCTGCTTAGAGTCCTTCTATTATTTAATCATAGAAGACTTAAGGTCAGAAAGGTTTCTGGCTTTCGTCTTGTTGAAATCCTAGCTAAGAGTAGGGCTTATTTTAAAAGAATTATCATATTGCTTTTTTTAAAAAAAAAATGAGTTCAAACTTCTCTAAATGATTTTAGAACAACTTCATTGACCCTTTTTATTTATTTAGATTATGTTTTTTCTTCAGTCTGTAATTATTATGGGAATATTGCAGGTTAGCAAGCTACAAGAACAGTTAGAAACTACAATACAAAAACTAGAAGAAAGTAAGCAGTTACTGAAAACCAATGAAAATGGTAGGTTTTTACAATTTCATTTCTCCCTCTTTAAAAATGACACGGTGATCTAGCTGCTACTGAAAAATAACTGAAGCAACTCCATTGCTTTACTGGTGTTCTTTTTTTGTAAAGAGCTGTGATTATGGTCGTTTACAGGGAAGAGAAGCTTCTGTCTGTAGTGGGTGTGCAAGTAGAGAAGACTTCCTTTGCAGTGCTTGGGGTGGTGTGCCAGTGCGGGGCTGACTCCAGAGGGAGGAACAGAAGGATCCGCAGGGGTGGAGGAAGCTTGAACAAAAAGGCTTTTTGGGAGCAGAGGACTTCTAGTAATGGTTGAGCTGAAGGAGGAAAAAGAGCCCACCAAGCTGGCACTTTTTTTGAGGAAGGGCTGCTTGCTGTTTTAAACAGCTTGTAAGTGGTAGGACGTGAGCTTGACCTTTTTCTTCTCTCTTCAGTAATCACATGGTTAAACAAACAGCTGAATGAAATTCAGATGGCCAAGAAGCTGGAGACCTCTGCCAGTGCACACGGTGGTGTGAGGACTGCCATTTCGCCTCATGGCATGGTAAGATACAACTATAAATAACATGGTTATGATGTTGTCGTCATTGCCTGAAATGTATGGCCTTAAAAGAAGAACAACAGCGCGTTCACCTTCTTTAGGCCCTGTAGTTTTGAGTGAGTGTGTTTTGTTTTGTGTTGGTTTTTTTTAATAACATCATACCCTGTTGGGTGCTTCCTGATGCCCTGGCCTTCTAAGCAAGAATTTTCCAAGCTCTCATTTATTAAAATACACAAAACAATGCAAAATTAGCTTTGAAAAGATGCAGTGAAGGGGGGTTAAAAATGGAAAGCATTTTTGTGTTGCGAGGTTAACTTACATACTAATTATCTTTGTATAAGCTGAAAAAGTGTACTATTTGAATACTCTTATTAGAGATAGTTAGAAACATGAAAATAAAGGGTAAGAAACATTAGCTACTATCTTTGTTAAATACCATAGCTTATTGGTTCTTACTTTTTTGTTGTCCCCGTGTGTACGGATGTCTGTTGTCACCTAGCAATTGATGAGTTTTTTGTTCAGTAGTGGAAGGGTATATTCATGCCAAGAGATCTCTGATTTATACCTAATACATTTAATCAGTGACAGGGTATGTAGCTTATTATGAGTTTATAATTATTAGCTAAGAGTGTTCAACTCGTCTAACTCTTACAAGTTTTCCTTAAGAATGTGAACCTTGGAAAAGTGATGTTTTCTTCCCATCAGGAAGACTCAAGTGAGCATTAGCTTTGTAATCGTGGTTAGTTGTTAATTTTGGAATTTTGAATCTCTACAAACAATTACTTCAAGAATTGGTTTTCTCCTTTTTGGATGTATTCTATTTCTCTTGCAGCCCGACCGACCGTCCTTTCCCAGCTCAGGCATCAATCATCCCATTTCTCCTCTGTATGCCTACCAGAACTTTCCAGAACCAGCACACAACAAAAACGTCAGTTCGCAATGTCCAGTACCAAAGGCAGGCGCTTTGACTCTTCTGCTTGGTTAAGAACGGGGTAGCATAAAATACCAAAGCTTAATGTTTTGAATATTTCTCAAAATGCATATTCACTGTATATCCTATAGTCCTCTTAAACTCCCTGTCCTGAACATCGTCACTGTTAGTGACAGCTGCTGCCTGGGTTTAGGCTGCTTGTTCTGGCCCGCTTTGCTGCGCACAAGTGCTGTGCGAGGCAGAGCAACATTAACCCCTCAACTGGTCCCTCACTGACCACATCTGCTGGTGGGCTGTCGTACCTGCAGCAGCTCTCTTTAACCTCCAACTCCTATGTTTCTGCAGATCCAGTTTAACACGCAGCTTTCGAAAATGAATCGATGCTCAGACGTTCAGACAGCGACTGCACTTGGTCATCCAGCAAATAAGGAGAAGTAAGTGTCATCTGTTGCATTTTTAGTGGGTTTTTTAATTTATTATTTTTATCAAGCCATTTGTCTTCTATGTGTGCCTGCAACTGAGCAAAACATTTCCAGTACCAAAGCTAGTTCTGTGATCTGCCTTTCTCTAGCAATGTGTTAATGAATTTTAAGTTGTGGCAGACTTAATTGGTTGCTGAGCATGGTTTGTAGCTAACAAACGAAGAGCCATGCTTTCAGGAGTGAGTTCCAAGGAACAAAAGTTCACTGTCCCTCCCGGTGACAGACTGAAGGCTGTCAGGTGATGGGTCAGTCAAAAACTTTGTTCTAGACTGTTCTTAACTTACTCAGGGACGGTTTACTTTTAAATGATGATGTTCATGGGAACACAGTCGTTACACTTCAAGTTCAGTTTTTTCTGAATGAGTCTGTATTCACACTTGATGTTAATGCACTGCTAACTAACTACATATGTGTTTTAAATTACAATTAGCCTTTTTATTTCTAGTGGTGATAAGCTGGGGCTGGAATCAAAGTATTTCAAGAAAAAAGAGGACAGCATTCCTTTACGAGGGCTTAGTCAAAATACAGTGAACTCAGGTATGTATGCAAATAGTTAAACAAGACCTTATTTGAAATGTACTTAAAGGAATAGTTATGGTTCTAAGAACAGTATCTTGTTTCTGCTCTACAGAGTATCTGAAACCGTACTTACCAGCAAAAGCCCAACCCTCACCAAAAGCTGCAGTAACACCAGTCTCGGCTTATTTTCCTGGATAGTAGACAGGGTTCTTAAAGAGTCCTCTTTTAACCACTTGGGTGACTTTTGGCTGTCCTGTAATAACATATTAGTAAAGTATCAATGTGAACTGACACAATTTTATACATAAGTCTGAATCTGTTTTCTCTGAGAAAGATGCCTTGACTGACTTGGATGACTTTTCAGGATACTCCAGCCTAAAGAAAAGATGAATCTTTAAGCAGCCTCAGCTGTAGTGGGTGCAATGCCATAGTTCCGTCACTGGGGCTGTGCAGAATTCCCTTAGTACACTGGAGACGCAGTAGTCTTCCTCAAAACCCACTGAAGTGCACTGATTTTTTTGTTACAGGAATTGACAAGTGTGGCTGTGTAACAGCTGACACGTGCACTCTAGCATTCCCTGAGAACATTCCTCTAGGAATACTTTCCTTGACTCCTTTCAGAGAAAGGATGATGCAGATAGACAGTGCTGGAGAACAGGGCAATGCTGTCAGTTACGGTCGAGCTCATATGTTAGCATGACTGCCTCACTAGCCCTCCCTTATGGTTTTAAGTTTAAAAACTTGCTTTAATTTTGGAACCAGCTTATTTGAATTTGATATAGACTTACAAATATATTTAGTATTAAAGATACAAAATTATTTCACTGACAGTATAAAATTTGTAATTTAAAATTCTCTTGGTTACCCTAACTTTTCTATTAATCCATTAGTATTATAGTCCACAGGCCACCATGCATAAAAACCATCATAAGTTGAAGTATCTGAACAGTTAACTAGTGAAAGCATCACAGTTAAAAGCTACTTAATTTTTACTGCTCATACTTTACAACTGCAAGACTGTACAGAAATTTAAGATATGCGACACTCAAGTTTAGCTGGACTGAGTCTATTGTTCTTGTTGTGCCACCTGGGGTCAGATGCTAGAGTGGCCCAATGGCTTCATTCTCTGCCGGCTTTTCGGTGGTGTCCCTGTAAAAGGACTGGCACACAAGTACTTGTAACATACAAAACACACCTTTTTTTTTAATGACTATTTACATACTTTTGTTGTTAATGGTATTTCATACCTCTTACCTTAGTTATTTAAGTGCATCCAGAGGATTGTATATTTAAGTGGTTCGTTTTGCAGTGCAAAAATGTGTATATGTGTTTATAAATCAGCACCATGTTAATGTATATTCACTTGTTTTGGCATGTGTAAGTTTCAATGCAAATATTAAATGTTTTTTATCAAAAACTTTAGTACTCTGAAAACATTACTAATTAAACCACCATCTTCACTATACTGAAATTCCAAGATGAGGTAAATGCCAGAACGGTACTATTTCATTCACCTTACCTTTTTCTGGAGTTTTCTTCCCAGCTTATTCATTTCCTTCCCCAAGGCTGTGCTGCTGGACCAGTGCTATGATGCACGTAGACTCCCCAGATGGCCGCCACCCCAGGCTAAGGGCTGTGCTTATGCTGCTGCTTTTAGCGAAGTTTCAGTAGGTGTAAATTTAATGTGAATTTGGGCTGTTTCTCTTGAAGCGTAGATAAGCTGCTATCAAACAGGAAGCTGCTGATGAAAATGCAGTAGCTTGCCACATCTCCCAGCCCTATTCCAGTCTAAAATGAAACAAAACCGTAATACCACTGCAGCATCAGGGAGGCAGAAAGTGCTGCGTGCAGAAGGCTGACAGTCTGTGAGGTGGCCCCTTCCATGGAGCCTGTGTCTATCCCAGTCCTGCTCCATTAGATCCCCAAGGAACCAGGCAGCCGGCGCTGCTGAACCAAAGGCAGAAGATCAACATGCTCCAGGCAGCCTTATCCAACAGATAAAACACAGCACTGGACCCACACTCCAGGGATTTTTTTCCTACCTGCTGAAGTATAACGCACACACTATAGAACTTCAATTAAGGTTTTAAGAGACATTAGCAATTATTTAAAAATTCATTAAAATATTCAACTTTATTAACAGTATATTTACATATTTTTTTTCCTGCTCTTGGTCAACCATGGTGAATGTTCAAAGGTAAAAAAGCATTAAGCAATAACCACAAGATGAAAACATTTTAAACCTATACAATACTTTATACACAAATTTATACAAAGGAACACTTAAATAATACAACTGGACACAAAAATATACACTTTTAGAGAAATTCACATCAGTAATTGTATAAAGCTCTCTTCTGTACTAAGGGTCCTGAAAATTTAGGACTAAAACATTAGCTCTGTAATGCAAAAGGGTTATTGTGACAGTCCTCAAAGGCCACTATATAGCACACGGACATATTCAAGGCTATCAGCTTATAGTTCAGTCTGTGTATTCAAGTTTTGAGGTCCTTTATGATTACGCAAACATCAGAAGTATAGTGGTATAATAAACGGTACTTAGAAAGCAGAGTTTTAGAGCCAATATTAAAACTTGTAGGCTCAAAACACCCACTTAGTACTTAAACAAGTGTTTGATACTACCGTTTATTCAAAAATAGAAAGAGTAAATGCACTTACATAAAAATAACTTTTACTGTTCAGCAAGCGTGCTCATGTGATTTTTATATTAGTACAAACTTAAAAAAAACAAAACTGCCATATGACTTTTAAAATAAATGATACCAATTCACCTTCTCCCTACTTGAGTACATTTACATTAAGGCTTTGAATCGTCTGACCCAAGATTTGACACCATGAAAATGACTGGGTCTGCAGGGCTGCTGGTATGTCTCACTGAGACCCAGCACCACTGGAATTAAAGCTCACCACCTTAAGGAAACAGGAGGACACATGCTCATGCCTTGATGCTATTCTTCTTTGTCTCTGAACTAGAATGTAACATGTAGTAGTAACAGTATCTCATGGCAAGAGACAAGTATGTAACAGTTTGTTTTTAAAAAGCAAATTATTGATTCAATGGCAACATCTTTGGAGAAACATCCTTTTTTTTTGTTTTAATTCCCACAAATTTCATGCAGATAGATACTTCTTAAGATTACCTTAAGAAATCAGGTCTTTGATGGAATTGGAATGTGTATCCCAAACTGCTGATGGAGGAAAAAAAAAGTCTAAAAGCTCTTCCTGGATTCTTGTCATACATTTGTGTCTTGCAATAATGGTTCTTTAGCTTCACCAGGAGCTTGTGGACTGTGGGGATGGCCGTGGCTGCCACAGTGCTTCTTCCAGTTGCCGGATCGTACGTTTAGGTTTGTGTGTTCAGGAATAAACAAGGCAACAAGTAGTGCCAACAGCACAGAGCACGCTCCAAATAAGAACGGGGGTCCAGGAATTATAGAATTCTGAAAACAACAGCAACACCACAAAGTATTAATGTATCTTTAGACACATGTTAACAGACTACAATTGCTAATTACACAAATTATTTCAAGAGCAGGAAGAACCTTTCCTTGCTACACTACCCCATACAGCATTTGTCCCCATGTGGAAAGAATGCTATACCCCAAGACTGAGGAGAGGGAGCACACGGTTCTTATTAATGCGTGCCAAACTTCCACTTCTAGAGCAAGTTCTTGCTGCCGCGTTTCCTCAACAAATTAAGATCTACTGGGAACTAAAAAAACAAATGCAGAGAGCTTGGGTAAAAGACTGAAGGACAACAAAACAAAAATGTACAACATGTGAAAGGTAAATACAGCATCAGGGAGACAAGAGAAGAGTTGGGATGCTGTAGTTACTAGTCCACCCTTCCCTCAATCTATTCTTCTACAGGGATCATCAGTTGTCTAATTACCATCAGCCTTATCTCTTTGAAAGCTGAACTAAACCATACCATCTAGTTAAACAAACAGATCAGCAACCCTCCCCAAGAGTGATTTCAGAACCTCTTTTGACATGCTTCATTTGCAGTTAGCGTAACAAAATTTAATACAGCATCACACTCAAGAACAGGTGGGCACACGATCCCTTCCTAATTTCTTTTTTTTTTAATTCATAAGTAAAAGCAGAATACCTGTTGTAAATGATATTGTGACACCACACTACCTCCTGACGGTGATTCAGGCATGGGAAGTTCATTCAGTTCAACGTGAAATATATAGAATATAAAACCATAAAGTGCTGGTCCCAAACCATTACACAGTCCTCGAATTCCTGTTATCATCCCCTGAACAACACCTGGGAAAAGTAAGAGAGACTGTTACCTATACAGATTATGAACAGCTCAGTAAGATGTTAGGCACTTCACCTTCAAACTGGTACAAGCAGGAAAGCTTCTCTAAATGCTGTTGCACCACGGGTAGCAATAAACAAGGAGTGCGAGAAACCTGTCATTATAGCGTAGTCAAGTTTTTCCCCACCCCCCTGCAGGCACAGAGCAGCGCTTCCCACTCTGTTCCCCTTCAGAGAACAGCACAAAACAATATCTTTGCTGTCGCTGCCTCACACAGGAGAGAAAGTGCCGTACGCAACCTGGACAGCTAAGCAAACTTCTGTCAGAAGTGAGGAAAGTCAACAGCACATTAAGGTTGCTAAATATTTTGCTACTGCTGGGGACCTGTTGAATGTTTTCCCTCTGCGCCAGTAGCGTGTATTGCCACTTCCAAGTAACCTGGATTTTAACACTTTGTGACCTGTGGTCAGGCGTTTGGGCTGCTGTGTGCCAAGCTCCAGTCCAACTGCCTGGCTCTGTGCTGACAGCCTGGGGCGTCTGCCTTCCCAGGGCTCTGACTAGAATGCAAAGGAGCAGGGCAAAACCTACCCTGTTGGTCAGCATCGGCAGTTCGGGAAACCAGTGCGCTTACAGCTGGGAACGTTATACTGGACATGGCTGCAACAGCGCCGGCTGCCCACATCATCCTGCAAAAAACACAGGCTCAAAGTAACTGCTCTGCATGGATGACGCTCTGCATTTGGAGCATATAGATACAGTATTTAATATACATGTGCACACACTTAAGTGTCTCCCTTGGATAAAATGCAGAAAAATACCCTGTCATTCAGATATTAAAGTGAAACGTACGTACCATGGTTCTGATCCAAAGCCATACCATGCAAGTTGTAGTATTTGAAATCCTAGGCCCAGCAGGATGGTATTTTTATTTCCAATGGACCGCATAAGTAAACTCAAAACTATCGTCTAATAGAACGGGGGAAAAAGTAAAAAAAAAAAAAAAAAAAAAAATAACCTTTTATTCTAAATGTTAAATACATGCAGATAAACTAATAAAGCAACAAAAACCCTCAAAAATTTATTCTGAATATTAAATACATGCAAATAAATAAATTTTAAAAAGCCAAGTAAAATTCCCCAAAAGCAGTATTTGCCAAGTATTCAGGAACCTCTACCAAAAAACGTAGCAATCATTTAGCAAGTACTATGAACAAACGGTCACCCCTTCTTTGATGCACAAAGGATTTAGTTTTCTCAACACAATACACTGGCTATTAATGAACTAAACCGGGCCTGGAAGCTGTTTTTTCATCAAAGTTAAAGTAAGAATGTTAATCAATTGTTGGAGACTTAGAAAAACAGCTACAGAAACAGCGAGTCGTGTTTCTGGAACCACAGTGTTATGGAACTTCTCCGTGGTGCTTATAGCTCTTTCGAAGTTACCACATCAATGAAATACACAGCAGCAACTCACCTGTGCAATAATGGAAAGAATCCCAAGGACTGCTATAAATGCTGCAACACTTTCAGATGAAAATCCCATTATCTGTATTAAAAAAAGGCAATTTGATTATTAACTGTAAACTGTGTATCATGATGTCAGAAACATTGGGGGGGAACACGTGATACAGAAGACCGGTATTACTCAACTCCTCCCTAACTTAGGAAAAAAGTTGGTTTTTTTAAAATAAATCAAGTGAGTATGCAAAAATAAAGGGGCATAAATAAAGTAAATGGTTCCCTCAAAAAAATAAAAAAATCATTTAAACACAGTGAACCTCATAGTCCAAGAACAATGCAAAAAATTATAAAATATTAGAAATTGGTTTATAACTCATTAATCTCCTCTTTTTTTCTCTCTCATAAAAGAGAGAAAAACAGAACAGCAAAAGGACTTAAATCAGCTGCTGGAAGCTTTTCAGTGACACCAGTTATCTATACTTTCTGCATTAATTCAGCAATAGTGAAAACTTATAAAACTACAAACTTACAAAACCTATAAATTTACTTCTGTTCAAATCCATATCAAGATGTGAAGTTACCTGTCTGAGGTATAGGAAGAAGCTGGAATATTGACCTGCCTCTGGGAGGTAGGAAAGAAAGACTGTTATGCAGATTAGCAGCACAATTGAGTCCTGGCCGACTTTCTTCAGTGACTACGGCAGAAAAAAAGCATTGTAAAACATTCAGTCTTCATATTTGGCAAAGCATACCGAGCAAGAATCTGAAAAGCACATCAGCTGATGAAGCTATTACGCGGTACCACCAAAATATTCCCTGCATGCTTAGCAAAATCGTTGGCAAAAGTATCAGCAGCAACACAAGGTTAAACCTGAAAAAATATGGGCTTTGTTTTTCAAGCTTGAAGTGTAATAACGTAGACAGTCTCTTCCCTGTCTCAAAAGCTCAACATTCACAAGTAACAAAATACTCCACATTTAAATAGCTTACTGCAAAAGGGTCAGCCTGTTCCCATGAGATGGGAGCTCCCCAGGATGCCGGCCTCATCTTCTCTGGCAGCGATTCCGGTACAGCAACGAGAATAAAACAAATGTCTAACAAGGCTATTGCTGTAGCCAGGACCACAACCAAGCTGTCTCCGTAGACTCGACCAAGGTAGGCACCAATAGCAGGGCTGGTAACTAAACTTGCCGCAAAAGTTGCTGAAACCTAGAACAAAAAGCTGGTAAGATTTTCAATGATACAAGTCAACGCTATTACCCACTTTTGCTCATTTTCAGAAGCCTAACCATTTCGTTCAGGTACTGATTGAAAGTAACCCTTTTCCTGTGACTTTGTGGTAGCAGCTGTGTATTTCAGACAGCCAAAACTTTTCAGGAATTTTTTTTTTTTTTTCATAACTGGACAGCAATGTGATGCTCCCAGCACTCTTGCATGTACTGACATAATTAGGTTTAATTAACTATACAGACTACTGATATCTCAGGTAAGTGATGAACTGTATTTAATCTCTGTATTAGTGAAATATGCAATGCCTGTTAAGAAAAGAAAATCAGATGTATCAAGGGCCTATCAAATTTAATATGCTGGTTAATCCAACTCAGTACAACGGGTCTTTGGAAAGCAGTTTTCAGTTAACCAGCTGGCCTTGTGGTGAAAGATGTTAACTTTAAAACTGAAGGAACTTTCTCAGTGTATCTCAATCCCTGATGTGTACAGGCAGAAAGAAACTGTTTAGTTCTAGATCCATTGCGTTTGGCTCTTCCTGCTGAATATGGTATGATAACGGATTCTGTAACTTGAACGCAACAAGTAATTCTCCTAATCCATCACAGACAGGGCTGCGAAGGCTCCCGAGAGCTGGCAGGTTATTGGGAGATAATGGAGAAATGGAGGCGAGTTGTAAGAACTTAAGACAGGCAAATTACTCAGCTACATTGGTTCTGAACTGAAGGGCAGCAGTGTGATCAGAGACAAGAGCAGGAGTAGTCAAGATATCATACAATGGCAGTTCCAAAATTATCCAGGAACAGGTTAGATTTTTGAAAAGATGACAGAGTAGTACTGGTGTGAGAAACAATGAAGGAACAACTAAAGCCCCTCAAATTACATCATTAACACTGATTAACACCATTAAGACAGACATCTGAAAGACAGCTTTTAACACGGTCATATTTTGTTTAAGTTAGAAGCAGAATATTCAAGAGATACAGGACTGGATGACAAGAACAATTAAACGGAAAAACCTTACTCCAAACCAAAACCAACTTGCCACAGAAAAAACAAAAATAAAATTTTGAAAAGCTTGATCTACTGAAGTGTTTAGTACCAAACACCACAGGAACAGAGCCAAAAAATAGATACATACCAAACCATAGGCCATGCTTCTTTCGTGTTCTTGGGTTATGTCTGCTACATATGCAAAAACCACAGAAAACGTCACTGCAAAAACTCCAGAGACAGAGATAACAGCGAAGTACCACCTAAGAACATTAAAAAAAATTAGAACAGCTACATAGAAACAAAAAGTCTTATTTACATTCCAAGTACAGTTCAACAGTACATCATCTTGTCCAACTTTCCTGACAAATATTAAGATAAACTTGGCCAAAGCCAATGTTTCGATACAGTTGTGTAATTCCTCCTTGGCGCACATAGTGCAAAGACAAAGAGCATCATTTTGTAACATCTACAAAAAGCTGCTGTGATTAAGTACTTCTAGGAAACAAAGTGTTTGACTAACTTTAACTGGATGCCTGTGACCCAAAGTAAATTAGGAACTTCAGTATTTTGAGAATCTGGTCATTGAGAGGTCTCAACATCAGCCTTATCTTTACGCTATAAACACTAGCACTCATCTTTTGAAACATTAATCTTCACTGAGAAACCTCCCAGAAAAGGGATGAAGAATCCACGAACAATCTGTGTGACTGGAGAGAAAACTGAAGAGGCTCACGGAGCTACCTGAACAGCTGGCTCTGCCCTGCGTCACTGCCGTCTGTGTTATTTCAGCTACACCCTCAGGTACAGCACACGAGTAGTCCAACCACACTGACAGTTCTGACTCATGCACTACCTGGGGAATGTACGTGCCAGTTAAGAGCTTACTAACTTGCACACAGCGTGAAAGCTGGTGAGTTTTAAAACTTGAGAAACAAAAATATAAAATTGCAGCAACATTTTAGGTTACAAATGGTTACTTCACGCACTGGCTAGCATTAGGCAAGGTTTTCATTTCTGCACAGCTGGTTAGCATTTGAGTAATATGGCCACAATAAAGACCTGCACAGTTTACTGGACAGCATTCTAATACCTTTTGCAAGTGTGCTGTAGTAGGGAGCAGGGCCTACAGCACACAGCTCAAAACCAGCAGCTCACAGAATTCTGACCAAGGTATTTGGCCTCATGGCAGCTACTTCAGTTTGACTCTGTTCTCCCAGCTTTGCACTGAAGTAATACAAAAGCCTCAGCCTTCCATAGAGCACAAACAGCATTTAATCAACAATGCTACAAACATAAGCACTGTATGGCAACCTTCCCAAGAAACAGAAAATTGACTGTGAAAAAATTTACTAACCAAGGGCTGATCTTCATTAGTGGTATTGGTGCACAGGTGAAAAATACTGTTAGCAGCAAGAAGGACTTTCGTCCCCACACATCAGACAGGGCACCTATGAGTGGGGCACTGAGGAACGATAATAAGCCCTAAATGAAACAAAATGTTTTAAATTAGAATTAAGTGGTTAGAATCACGATAGCCGACTGCACCTCAATCTGATAGCAGGCTGGGCGCTATTTTTATTAAAGTTGATGACTACAGTGCAATGCATCAAAGGCAATATGGTCAAGCATTACTGATGATCTATCCCATGTCCGGTTACATAAAATTTGAGATTACCTCAGAGCGACACAAAATTCATAATGCAAATGATTCAGTCATACTAGCAGTTTTATGAACAGTGTTTTATATATTTAGAATTCACATCAATGTAAGTGATTGAAAATACCGAACTGGAGCCACAAGCTCCAAGAAAAAAATTCTGAAATTGTAACATCACGTCTGTCATTCGGGATTAGTCAACTACCTCTTTATTTGCTGAACCCAAACAGCAGGTACAGATTCAGCAATATCTTACTGAAAGTAAAATGATGCATATTTGCTTTTTTAGCAATAATTTATTCCCTGTTTTATCTATACCATGAAAGCTATATTGAAAAAAACCTTGAATGTTTCTCTCAATTGGCAGTCATTTCTATATTCCTCCCACACTTCACTTTAAATTGTACTTGTGATTAACTTTTGTCACCTTACCTTTACTCCTTGAATTAGACCATTCATTAGAAATGTATGTTTTGGGAAGGTTTCATGCAAAACCTGGAGAAGAAAAATGAAGGCTGTCATTTACACAGTATTAACTACAAATATTGCTCATGATGCATCCAACTTCTACAGTGGCATACCTACAGTTTTATACTTTCATAGAATACAGAGTAATTTAAAAAAAGATACACCACAAATGATCTATTTAATCTTTAATTCACATGGAAGGTACTTTGAGACTTTAGCTTTACTTGATAGAGGCCTCAGTCCTCTCAACACTTTGGGAAAGATTCAAGTCATCCAACTTCAGTGTCTGAAATCTAAAGTGACCACACAGAACCTAGAAAATCATCTCAGATCAGACTCTCCACACATTACTATGTCATCTGTAGGGGCTGGGGAGAGAGAGGAGAGACATCATCATTCTGAAGCGCCTCTCAGTCCGGTGACCACAGCCTAGAGGCACAGGTTAAAACAGGCACCTCTCTCAGTCTGACTTGTGTTATGCGAGATGGATTCCACTCAGTGACCAATGTGCAGTTTATATCCAAGAGAATGTTTATGGTTAACATCAGTGTACAGAGCCACATCAAGACTACATTTTAGGTGGAGTTTGCCTGGAGATCTTTAAGCCTTCACTCCTTTTAATTTGTAAGCCTGTGTCACTCTCAAAGATTAAATCGAAATGGAAAGCAACCAACTACCTTAGAAAATAATTTGGTACAAACATGTTGGAATGACTGTCTCGCTAATCATAGGGAAGCTTTGACTGGTGTAACAGGGTCTGCTGTTACATTTAAAGCACAGCCAGGTCAGCAAAGATCTCCCTACCTACACACACACACGCTTGCATAATTTTACCAGATTTCAAGTGTATTTCTGTCCTTACATTTGTAATGTGCCAACTTTTTGTAGCATCTTGAAAGGGAAGATAATTTCATTATTATCTTACTGGTCTCAAGTCAGAGAATATTTACATGTAAGCCTGAGTGTTAGCAGACTTGCACATAAACAGCTACGCTGCACCATTACACTGCTTTAATGAAATAATTTTAAATTCCAGATTCCCTGTAAAAATACAAAACATTTCACTCACACAACAGAGCAGCTTAATGAGATATAACTTTAATTTAATTCAGAAGATGTTCAGTGCCTTTGCAGTAATTGTGCCATCTGCCGTACAGCGAAAAAAACCTTACGTGTATCACTTACCACCAGAGTGGGCGCTGTCAAGAGTCCCCACGCAAAAAACTCCAAGAAGATCACTATAACAGCATGGTAGACACTAGGTGAACCTATTCCTTGAGGCTAAAACAAGAGAAAACACATGTGATTAAAACATCTAACAATTTATCACAGTTATGAAATATACATCTGAACACTATGAATAGGAGGATTAAGAAATGAAACAGGACTCAAAACATTGGGATAGTTACTCAAGCTAACTGGTACTGAGTGAAATTCCTTTTTTAACCCTTTGCTGCTAACATCCTGACGGGTCTTAATCCTCTGCAGAACACAAAGTGCGCTCCCATCTCAAATGAAAAAATAAACCACTTATACTGCCAGTGTGGGAAACAAGGATGCTAGTGAAAGCGGAAACAGACTCCTCCTCGGGGGATTACTTCCTTTTCCTTGAGAAAAATACTTAAGCCCATGTAATGCTGCACGGAACTCAAGTTTTCATAATTTCAAAACATGGTAACATTCACACTCGGCTATCTTAGAAGTCTAATTACCTGGTCTATCAAACAGTTTTGTAGTACTTCTGTTACTAAAAGGCACCATGGCTACGTACAAAACTTTGATAGCTCTAAATCAGGAGAGAAAAACTTAAGTAATGAATGCCAGAAGTGAATCTCAGGAACAGCAGTGATCGCTTCCCAATTACTGACAGCAGACCTATTAGCTACAATGTACTTCAAATGTTGGAAGAGATCTGGGTGAAAGATTTGAAGTAACTTCAGACTCTTTGGTGATTTAATATAATCATTAGCAGCATGGGTGGGACAATCTGCTCATCTCATACACTCTGTAAATGCTACCCTGTCAAGCAACATGCCACAGTTCATCATTTGCAAATTGAGGAAATGGTGCACTAATTATTTTCATATGAAGGTAGTATGAATAACTCATCAGAAACCTCATATGCATTCTTTAAGCTTAGAAGTGCTGCCTTACCTTCAGACAAAGCCAGGAAAGTACATGTTGAGTTAGACCTAGCATTTATACTGAGCAAACAGATGCATGCTAACACCCTCAGCTGCTTCTCAAGAAGGCTCAGGGGATCTTATCAATGTGTATAAATATCTGATAGAAGGGAGTAAAGATGACACAGCCAGACTCTTCCCAGAGGTGTCAGTGACAAGAAATTCTACTTAAACTTTGAACAAAACAAACCCCTGTAAACAGGCTGCGCAGTGAGGTTATGGAACCTCCATCCCCCAAACCTGACAGGACACAGCCCTGAGCAAACTGCTCCAGTTGACCGTGTTTGGGGGAAGAGAGTGGGTAGCTGGATTAGAGGTGTTCAGAGGTGCCTTGCAACCTCAAACACTACACTGTTAAGTTTCAGTTAGGTAATACTCGAGCCTTTTCTTTATTACAAGATTTATGCAAGTCATACCTAGCTTTTCTTTCCAGATTCCAATATTTCCAACACAGGAAAAAAGTAAGCCTTTTGAACAACTGCAGGAAATAAATATGGAAGACCACACTGGCCATTCACACCTATTGCTAGAAAAGATCATAATTTTCAAAAGTAACCATATCAATATGTAAAAGGTGAGCTACAAAAGTACCTTAGCACTGTGCTATTTTTCTTTCCCAAATTTTCTTCAGTAAATACAGATAGACCGTAATGATATTTCTGCTATTTTTTTTATCCTATTCTCTTAAGGAGGGAAATTAACAGTCTTTATAGGTACAGAAAGTGGCTATAATTATCTTCACTTCCCACAATTCCTTTCCCTTTCCACCCACAACCCTTATTTTAGTTTTGGGTTAAAAATTTATCCAGCTCTGCACAAATGGTAAGTAACAATCTCAGCTGTTTGCTGTCCAATACAGAAAATCAGGTTCATTCTCATAGTCCCCAGACGCCTGTCAAGTTACCGGCTCATGAGCCCCCCAAGGTATTTCAGACAGTGAGGCAGGAATTCGGAACCATCCCTGTCCCTCCAAGCACCAGGGCTCACAAGCATCTCCACTCTGTTCACATACAGCAAACACAAGCTCAACAGCTGTCTGTCTCTATGCTGCCCTTGTCCGGTTGTGGGCAGCTACTCGGAGATCACAGGCACAAACCAAAACAGCACAATGAAACCAGTGGCTGTTCTCCAGAGCTAAACTGTTTGCAATTTTAGAGGCAAACGAGCAGGTGACTGCTGCCCTCTGCCATGTCATCCAGCTGTAAGCAACCTGATCAGATGTTTCCATTACATTGGCAGAAACAAACAGAAGTGACATTTAGATCACTAGGGTTAAAATCCCTTGCTTTCTTGTTGCTAATGCTCACTTATCACAGGTACTGTTACTTGTTCTTATCTACAAAAAAGCACTAATTTAGTCACATTTAGATCATCACCTCTATAACTATTTTTAAAGACAGCTGCAATTACAAAGTAGCAAAAATACTCTCCTGAGGTGGAAGAAAGAGGGAAGGAGATTAATAAATGGTTACATTACAGTGCATTAAGACATATCATGTGTATTCTGTCCACAAGACTTAAGTACTAGTCTGATGTACCCTCCTACCCCAACATGTACAGTGCAGGTGTTGGGTGTGCAGCTCTGTCTTACTCTACAAACCCGCCCTGCTGTGCTTTACGCACTACCTAATGTAATGTAATAACCTAAGCGCAACCAAATCAGGCAGCCTTACAGCTGGAGATAAAAGATAGGGAGCCTTTTTGTGAACAACCTGGAACTGAGATGTTCCAATCAGAGTAATAGCAACCCTTCCCTGCAACCACCGTAGCCAGAGCAGAGCTTATTTATGTTTGGCAAAATCTGTGGCACAAAATAGTGCTGTAAGAATGAATGCCCCTTTCTCTAGTTACAGAGAAAATGTCTTCAACCAAACACTTTATACTATCAGTCATACCTGTGATAAAAAGTGTATATACCAGGCAACTCTAAGAACACACATCTAACAAGAGAACAACTATCAAAGCAACAAAAGCATCAGACATAAGATCATAGCTGCTGCTCCTCTGCTGGAAATGAAAAGGCACCAAATGAAGCACTAAACTCTAATTCTCTCTAGCGTTGCCCAGGGGCGTACCTCCTAACTCACTTCATGACTACTTCAAAAATGCATAATCTTACAAAAGATGAATTCCAACTGGTCATAAAGGCGGGCAAAATTAAGAACATTGTTGAAACTACTTCACTGGTGTTATTGTCTCTCCTTTGGTGAATCTGACAACACACACTGGAGTACACAGCCCATCACACCTTTTTTTTCTGTGATGCAGCTATTAAGCTGCAAAGAGAAAAAAACACAAAAATACCACCATGCACCAACCCAACCTCCTGCACCACCTCGCAATGGGGACCCTGCGTAACCTGTGGCAGGAGGAGAGGCTTTGCAGAGGCAATCGGTGGGTTTTCCCTTTTGCTTGTTTTTTTCTTTCCACATCGAATCAGTGATTAGAAGTGACAATACATTAAACTGACTGAAGTTCCCCATCAGTAAATTTTTTGCCTGTGACACTGCCTCATTAAACAGCTGTATGTTCTTGCTGGCAAAAGAGTCACAGTTTTCTTTGATATCGAACAGTTTCAAAATAAACCAATCAGGCTGGAAACTGTACACTTAGATGCTTGATTAATCACTGGTTTGCCAGTTGGAGACATTCAAGATGTGGGCCATTTTCATTTACCTGTTTCCCATCATGTCACATACATGTTGGGTAAGCAAAGAAACTAAGGAGACTGAGCATAGAAGGCTAATGAAATGTTTCAGCAAACATAAAAACATCCAGGCATAAAGTTTTTGCTGTCATTAAAAAGAATATTCTGCTATACCAGACTTTATAACTTTAAAAACGTATTTAAAACAAATAAATTCTCAAAACATTTATTTAAGAACAGAAAATATCACAGGCTGGTATTTTTGTTATCTAACAACAATCTACACTCCTTCATCTAATGTTTATAATGTTCTAAAAAACCTGAAAATTATACAGAACTCATGCAAGTTTGCATTCTGCGTTTGAAACTGGTGGGAGACACGAATGCAGCACTGCAAGTATCATTGAATGCAGTTACTATAATATCCTTTCTCCTCTCTTGGCAAAAGAAAGTTGGGAGACAAAGGATGCTTGGAAATACATTGTATTTTAATCAATGATTCCTCCAGAGAGAAATTCTGAAGCACCATGTCCCATGAGTAACAACATTTACTCTGCTTCTATTACTCATGCTAAAATATTTGCACTTAACGTATGTACAAGGTAATCTCATACATTTCTATCTTTACAAAGGGCAGGAAAACATGTCCTGGAAAACACCAACATCCATCACTGGAATTAGTTTTGCTTCTTACTACTAAGTAATCCAGACAGTTGGTCACCAGTTTGACAAACAACTATAGTGACTCTGACACCTCCCTCTTCTCCATTATTGTTCCAAAAAGATGAACTGGCGGGCCACCAGCAACTTGGTCTGTCATGATGTCTCTTTATTTGAAATAATGATACTGCATTTAGAAAACTGTACATCAAAGCTACACAATGTTACATGGCAGGAAAAACCCAGGGGTAATGATACACTGGAAGTAATGCTACTTATCTATTAAAAACCCCAAGATCCAGCAGCCAAAACATGTAACAGCTTCCTTTCTTCTTAAAATTTATGTATTTAAGAGGAAGCAAGATAGTGGGAGGGAACTGCAAAACACTTCTTCCAGGCACCATTTACAGGACTTCTCTGATGCAAGAGTCTGTCCTACTCGCTGGCCTATTCTTTCTCAGACTGCGGAAACAGAGAGGACTGAATGCTGCTGTGATGGCGATCCACCCCAGACGGGCTTTGCACCACCAGCAGAACTGCATCCTCACCACGCTCGGCGCTTCCTGCTTCCCTTTACAATGGCCAACTGCCTGCGGGAACCGTCCCAGGCTATTGTGCAGCCAACTGCTGCTCCCAAGCATACAGCTGCCTTCCTAGCAGTTCTCCCTTCAGATTTCATTTAAATAATTTTCAATGTAAAGTTAGGTTTAGACACGTACCTCATGATCTCAGGCAAATGTAAGTGATCTGCAGTTACCTATGCCTAACTCCGGAGGCGACACTGTTTTTCACACTTGCTCCTGAGCCCTAAAAATGGGCCCACACTGCGAAAGAGCATTTACGAAGAAGACCTGAACTAGCGTGACACTCTGACAGGTGTTTCTCGGACAACTGCCTCAAGGAA
This sequence comes from Ibidorhyncha struthersii, assembly GCA_013398815.1. Classification (NCBI taxonomy): domain Eukaryota; kingdom Metazoa; phylum Chordata; class Aves; order Charadriiformes; family Charadriidae; genus Ibidorhyncha; species Ibidorhyncha struthersii. The sequence continues at coordinate 129,433 of VZSZ01003438.1, forward strand.
ACGAGTCCGGGATGCCGGAACGAAGCTACTGGGTCTGCAACAACCCGCAGCATAAACCAAACTCAAACCTCGCCATAGAGCTCGTCCCGCCGCCGCCGGAGCACGGCCCGCTCGCACGCCGCCAGCCGCGGCCGCCCGAGGCCCACCGACCCCCGCCACCCCG
>VZSZ01003438.1:129880-160086 GCA_013398815.1 Ibidorhyncha struthersii
GCGCCATCTTGGCCAGCCACCCCCGGGCGCAGCCGCCGCCGCGCATCACGCGATCGCTCCATTGGCCGGACGCCGGTCACGTGCGCAGGACGCACCGCCCGCGCCGGCCCCGGGCGCGCCGCGCCAAGGCCTCCGGCCCCCAGGCCGGGCGGGGCCTCGCCTTGGTGCCTTTCAAAATATTAATGGTTAAGAGTTGGGGGAAAAAAATCCAACGTTTAGCGAAATAAATAAAAGAGACAGCTGCCAGAAGCCGTGCGGTTCGCTGCGGCGCGGCCCCTGGCCGAGGGCTGGGCGCGGCGGTGCGCTCCGTCCTCCTGCGCTACCGGTCCCTCAGCACCCTCCATCTTTGGGCACACCTGTACTGCTGGAGGCACCCGACTTTTTTCCCCTATCCAGACAACACCGGCATTTTAAAATACGTGATCGCGGCCTTTCCCGCCCTGCCGAAGCCTCGGTTTCTCACGTACCTCCGGCAAGCATCGATCCTGCCAACTACCCCCTCCCAACCGGGCCTAAAGGGTCCTTACCGGCCGCTGCCTTCTCCTCCTCCCTGAGCCGGCTGAGGGGCCTGGAAAAAAGGAGCAAAAAAGGGCAGTTCTTACTAGATACACCTGTTAGACCTCAAAAAACATTTCTAGACCCAAAGTACCTAAACACATACATAAACCGTCTTAAAAACCCAACTCCGAGACACTCTGCTTTCTTACTCTCAAGTTTTAGATTTAGCTTATGACAGCTTTAACAGCTTTCAACGGGCACGCCATTTCACGTGCTGATTTACCACACAGCCTGCAGGTAGTAAGATAACAGGGATTGTCTTTCCCAAGGCATCATACCTGTTGTTAGGGGAGAAATTTTTTCGGAAACGTGTACTATTATTATTAATTATTCTGTAGCTTATAGTTTAAATTCCTTCACCGCTGATGTCTGGCAGCACTAAACAGAGAAACGTCTGTCTGCATCCAGTACTATTACTACACTATTACCCTCCACAGCTGTACCCACATACCAGTCTCTTCTCTGTGTTCTTCTTCACTCGGTCCTCCATCTTCCAGCCCTCTTACTGCACGTCCCAATCTCCCCAGCTCCTGCGACATCCCTGTTAATGCGCGGCTGAGGTTTTGGGGGAAACATCATCTCTGTCTACAACCAGTGGCTGCTATGCTGAACCTCAACCCTAATGTACAGACCTGTACTCTAGCTCCCTTACAGCACAGACACCACTGTGTTAACAAACGGGTCTAAGTCACTCACCACGTAAAATCATGTGAGCTTAAGTTAAACTATTAGCCCTAAGACCAAGCACCCTCTTATCTTATAATACAGCTTTTAAGGAATTTAGAATTTCATGAGGCACAGCCCTACTCGGGCCAATGGATGTACTCTGGTCTAACAGTGAGACAAAGGCAAGTAGAGATTCTAGCTCATGACACAAAGACAATCTCAAGACAATCTACTGGGCTACCCATAGGGGTAAAAGGATGTTTGCAGCCACTGCTATTATCAGTCATTTGTTACAAGTCTTAATAGGTTAAGTATGTGACAATTGCACTATGTTCCAGGGTTTCTCACCCCTTCTATTTGAAAAGGAGAGGGGTCCTAAAATTGTGCCGTGGGTTCAAGTCTTCTCCTTGGAGAGAGTGCTGTTACATTTCAGTGGGAGTGTCACACACAGACATGTACATGACGTGTAACGAATGCATGTTAAAAAGTTAACACAACTCATCTCAGCAAAGACATTTTGTAACTAGGCTGATTAAACAACTGTTTTTCCATCCACACCTTTATATTAGACCAATCCCTGTTACTGATGTCGTTATCCCCAAATAAATGTATCTTAAATATCAAGTTTGCCCATGTAGGCTGAGCAGACAATTCAAGTAAGAATTCCTAACTTTAGAATAAACTCTTTATAAATATGACTTGCTTTTGCTGTCATGAATTTCATCCAGCTACATATTTTCAAATATCAAACTCCACTTACCTACGTAAGTCCTGACATAATCCACTCTGCCATTATTTAACTGAAAGACAAATTCCTGACATACATTTAATCTCCTGAAGAAGAGAAACAAAAATTGTTACATCTAAACACATGTAGTGTTCAACCTTCTATACAAAGTAAATGCATAATAGTACCTGCCAGCTGTAGAAGATACTACCATCTTTTTGAAAGTGGAATCAAAACAGAGTACTTATCATCTCCCCAAGGGAAAACGTTGATTCTAAAGTACAGACAGACGATGGTTCCAATGGTTTCAGTTAAGACTCCTACAGAGTCTTATCTCGAAGCAAAACTCGAAGAACGCTGTCCCCTGCATCCCAGTACTCTGCACCAGCTACACTCCTTTGGTTAGTTGACAAACAATTCATTTTTGTCACCTAATGGCCTAAAAATTTCAGTTTAAATCATGCTGCATATGATCCCTAAGATCAGAGCAGAATTGACAAAAGGAACTGACTGAAATGAAGAGTCCTGAAAATTATCGATGCATAGCTGGCAAAATGACCTGATTTTATTTTATCTCTCTCTCTCTCTGGAAAGGACAGGGAAAGATGTTATCCACTATCTATAGCAACGTGTTTGTCAACTCTGTTCAAGTCTTTGATATATTGTAAATTATAGCTTCTAAATTGTAACATGTAACAACAGATTGTGTTGTATTCTAGAGGGTATATTATATAGTACTTTCTACTGCTATCAAAATTAAATATTTAAAACAGGGGAAAAAGAAAAGCTACTGAATTACCAGCTGCCTTCTGGTAACTCGTGGCAAAAGCCCTTCTACAAAGGATTACAGTGTTTTACAATCGCACACCATACTATAATTTGGTACTTGATACCCAGACGCTCCCTACCACCTCCAGGCCAGGAACCGCAGTCCTGAACAAGGAGATCAGGGTTTTCAGACCAGAAGAGTGCAGAGACAGACAGTCACAGGAACAACAGTGGAATGTGATTCACAAGAAGTCATGATACAGTGGTCAAAACGAAGCACATCTCTGGCAAAATTAAATTTCTGGCAAAATTCAGAAAGCTGCATGTTAAAAGATAGCGTTAAGAAATATCTTACAATAGCCTTCTGGAGTTTATAGAAAATTATGCCAAAAATATATTCTGAAATAATAAATATGAATTAAAACATTGTTTTATTTCTGCTAAAATACGCGTACAGCAAGCCTCTCCATTTACAGAGCTCTCAAACAGTTTTATATCGTATTCTTAATAAAGCTGGTGCTTCATTTTAACCAGTTTATTACTCCAGTGACATTATCTACACATACAGGAGAAAAACAGTATTTTACCTCAATATGCATTAAAAAAAGACTGTATTAGGTCATGTAAGACACATTCCATGGTTCATCAGTGTTACACCAAAAAAAATAACCTGTTTCCAAACTGCCTGGAAACACCATATATTAGAATTATATTCAGCGTTAATACACACAAATATCAACATCAACATATAAAAACTCCCAAGACTACCTTAAAAATTTTGCTATAATGTTTGAATACATGATTTCTATTTGGGCTTATATATTTAAATTTAAAATATATTGACAATAAAGACGAACTTCTAAAAAATCTAAAAAAGTGTTCCTCACGGCAGCAAATATAAAATATGCTTAGCATATAAGCAATTATTACTGAGCTATAAATTGCTAATGAAATTAGTAAGGCTAATTACAGTCAGAACAATGATGGAAGGTTGAAGGCACGAGTTAAAAATCTCATGTCTGCTCTTGGATGCAAATGTGCAGCAGACATTCTAGAATGAGCACTGAACCGTACCTCAGGACAGATTTTTTTGCTTCTAGAAAGAGTTATACATTCACCTAGCAGGAAATAATTAGAAAAAAGTTATAAATTCAACTGAACAGAAATTTGTAATCATAGTAACCAAAGCATAAAATACCATCTAATTAATCTTACTTATTTTGTTGCATTTTCCCCTGCATTTTTTCCAGTAAAAATATCTTAATTCTAGATATTTAAAAACATACAATGAGCTTACCTGGAACGAGTAGAACTCTTTAGTAACTTCCTGCGGAAAATAACCAGCATAAAAAAATGAACAGAACAACAAAAACAAAGGGAAGGAAACACTCTTGGACTGTCTTACAATAACTGAACACCATGGATAATGATACACTACCACATATATGGTATAATATCATGTTATAGATAAACACTACCTTTCTAATAGACAAAAACCCTCAAAGTTTTTTTAATATCTCATTCTTGCAAAACATGGATTTCAGAGAAGAAAACAATGAATAACCTTCCTTATTCACAATATCCAGCAAGAAACACTGTCAACAGGAGGAAAATGAGCAACAACTTCAAATTTGGAAAATTACAATTGCTTAAATACAACATGCACAGTTGATAAAGAAATACATTAAAATATGAAAGTTACTGACAACGAAAACCAGAAGAAATGCAACATTTCATTTATCAATTTTAAAATAATTTAACAAAATTCATTACAGTCTTTTGAATTACAGCCATAAAAATAAGTTAGGAACACAAAGCAATTACGAACAACTAACAGTCTGTAACAGGAGTGTATGAGTAACTGGAACACAAGTATATGCTACCAAAATAAGATTGTTTTTTTAAAGAAAAATAAAACAATAGTTTCTAAAAAGTTACAGTAAAAACCCCAAGATGTTATCTTGTAGAAGCTGGATCTAGAACATTAATCTACCCATTAGTAAAGCAAACAAAAAGGGAAGTTTTCTTATAGTTTGTCTAAAATAACAAAGTTGAATGGAACTGTAGTTATTGGGCACTTGTGGATAGCACAGAAATACGATGTTTAAAGAAAAGTTTATCTTACTTTATTAGACTCAAGATTTTTCACCACTGAACTGCTGATTTATTTTGCTTTGAAGATAGTTCTACATTTATTGTTATTTGACCATTCATCATGTATCCCAGAGTCTCAAATAAAACTACCAAATATCCAAGTATTCAATAAATACTAGTACTCCCATTATGCAAGTCTTTAAAAAAAAAATCACATAATTCAAGTTATTGCAAATAAATACCTAGCTATAGCTTTATAAATATTCAAATAAAATTCTGCGAAGTATAGGTTAGCCTCCTAAATATACAACTAAACTAACCAATCCATTGTCTAAAAGAAAAATAGTTCAGAAAAAACAGGTTTATTTTTGGAAAGTTAGACTCTACAGATTGCTTTTAGGGCAAAATCAAAGCACGCTGTCCCCTACTTCCCAATGCTCTGTGCTAGCTATGCTTCTTTGGTTAGTTAATGAGTTATAGACTTAAACTGTTTTTTTTTGCTGATTTTTTTTTAATTTAAAATCCAGATACAAAAATATCTCAATGAGAAAATGTGCATATGCTCTCAGATTGCAAAGGTTACAGAAATCAGTAAACCCTCCTCAAATCCTTTCTGTTCTCAAGAAACATACGCTGTCTTCCCTCTGTCTAGAATAATGCTTTTCAACCTGCAGGGCCTCAGACAAAAGTCTTTCCTTAGCCTGTAAAGGGCTAAGGAAAGACAGCTCAGAATGTAAATTGCTATTTCCTTTACAGCAACAAGTGTATGAAGAGATCTATCCCTCTACTGGAAAACTTAATGGAACTGTCAATTGAAAGCATAGAAGAGTCACTGATCTACAGACAGGAGTTACTGTTCCTTAGTACAGTAGATATATTGTTTTCCAAAGCTGTACGACATCATATTCAAAAGCAAAGAGCACACATTCCTGTTCTTTTCTTTAAACTGATCCTTATTGACAAATATTGACAGGTGCACGCGAAGTATTAAAACTGGGTTATACGTAACAGACCTCCAGCAATGTGGGGATTATCTGGCCCATTTGGTCCCTTCCCGTGCAACCAGCTTTAAAGTGTTCTCAACCTGCTCCTTATGTTTTTTGGAGAAATTCCTCAAGGAAGTAACCAATTATATCACCTGAACATTTCCATTATTGTGATTCATGAAATTAAAAGTATTACCGTGTAGGCCAAACTCCAATTCAGATATTACTACCAACACTTCTCAGATCATTTCAGAGTCACGCCCTTTCCATTCTACGCCAAGCAATGCTGCGAGCCACTGTTCTATGCCTACACCTTACCTCATGTTGTATTTCAGTGCCAAAACGACTAAATGCAATTTTTCCAAGACTTTGCCACATTGAGTGTTATAGGTAAAAGGTTTAATATTAACATAGAATGCCATTTTAGGGTAATACGAGAGAGTTTTCACTAGCAAGTAGCAGAGCTCCTGCAATTATGGCACGCTGGGATAGATTCACAGTTCAGAAAGCTTAGGAAGTGCTTGGCATAACTCTGAAATTTCTTTAATATCTTGCTCTGATACGATAAACAAACAAAAAGTTGATAATCCATGTCATTGCCAACAGAAGGAAAAAACTGTTTTTACTTGGCTGACGCAAGTGAAATTTTTCCTTTCCCATTTACAATACTTCATTAGAAAAATCTTAGAGCACTTACAGAATCTCCTTGTCAATCCACCACTAAAATGTGAAAAAGAGGATGAGGTACTTTTGGCAAACATTTTAAAACACCTCTCTCTTCACAACCTGTTCATTAGCACAAGACAGAAGCGAGAAAGAGTATAAGGGAGGAAATAAAGGAAATCATACTTTTTTACCACATGCCATTCTACAGGTAAGGGACTATTAATATATTTTTGTATAAAGGTATACCTTTACAAGTATAACGTGGATAAGAAGTCACTCTACATTAATAACCATTGTGAACAGGTCTCCTGAAATCAAGTGATTTTTAAGACAGCTTTTTTGTTTATTAGTTCTGGCTTTTTTTTTTTTGGTGTTTCTGGCTATACGCAAATACTCCAAAAAGTGAAATGTTCGTAACAGTATAATTGATCTAAATTCTAATTGCATCTAGGTTTCTTTGTGAAGGGTTTTTTTTTTTGGTTTAAAACAGAAGAACAGCATGCTTTTATATTTACCTATTGCACAATTAATTACATTTTCATTATGCTTCCTATTAAAGTAATTCCTCTACTAGACTGAATAGCTCCAGAGAACCCGTTTTGGTCTGTTGGCTCAAGGACTCCCAGAACAAAACGATAATAATAATGAGGATTAAAAAAAAATTCTCTAATTAAGCCATTACATAGAAATGTACTGAAAAAGCCTTGGAGAGTTCATGAGTAAACAACAGTTGTTTAAAAAACACCTCTGTAATAAAGTACAGTACAGTATACAGATGATATACCATGATAGCTCCAGATGGAGCTGTTAGACAACAATAATGCATTTAAAATGTTTATTATGGGCTTTTTTTTTTTTAACTGTGGTTAAAAAAATCCCCAGAGGATATTTAAAGCATAAAAACTACTTGAAAGGTTCTGCCAAAAAGTTGATTCATAATCAATAAAAATAAAAAGAACGAACATTACATGTGAGCAAGCACTCCATCACAAGCCTACTCTTAGTACCAGGTTAGTGCAGTAACCTCCGGCCTGTGTTCGCAGAGTTACTGCATCTGTTGGAACACTACAGCCTATCCTGATGAAGGCTGGAGTATCAACAAAGATTTCACTCTGAATTTCTCCTTTTGTGTACTTAGGTGAGAACGTTAACATTCTTACAATAGTTTTATATAAGCAACAGAATTATAATATTGTAATTTAATAACAGATTCCTGTTATTAAATCAGCTTTCTAAAAATATAAAAATATTGGATATTGTGAAAGTGTCTTTTAATCTTCACAGTTTTAATAAGGACTACCTAACTAGGACCATCACTTTAGAACTATGATGCGTATTCAGATGATTTCATGTAAATAGACAAACAGTTAAAAACATTTACTAAGATTAAGTATAGTCAAATTGCAAAAACATACAATCTGACAATATTGTCATGTGCTCTTTCAAAGAGTGCATAGGACATATTTCTGCAGCAGTCAATACAGTAATTCTTTTGATGCAATCTCGGTCAAAGCTGTAAACATTCCTAATTGCAGTTTCTTGGAAACTTTTTGTTCCTTTCAAGTTTTTATTAGCAAGTTGCACTGGGCATTCCCCTGCCATTTTTATTTTTTTTCCCATCAGTTACAGACAGTATCACCATCCACCTTTAACCCCTCTGGCTGTTCAAAACTACTCATAAGCATTTCTTCAATAGATTCAGGGTAGTAATCCTTTCCTTGCAGTGCACAATGCCACTTTCCACGTGCCATTGTTAGCAAGGCCCCCAGTGCATGATCTTGAGAAGTAGGTTGATGAGGAAGTCTGCTATGCCTTAATGGGATTTCCTGCAGGTTTGGGATCATAACCATATAGGAAAGTAGCTGCTATTACAAGGACGGCTCCGAAGAAAAAGACGCTGAATAAAATAGGGATAAAAAAAAAAAGTTAGCTCATTTTAGTTGATGCCATTTTATTTATGTAATACAATCAAGAGAAAGGACATTTTTTTCCTCTGGGAACACAGAGAGATAAATTATATTTGTCCAATTTATAAAGAACAAAATAATTTGCATATATTTATTATAGAAGGATGGAAGAAGAAGTTAAAATAAGAAACTTACAACCACTAAGTGATGTATCACTATACTGACATATTTTGAAAATGAAAATTATAGGTTCATGGAACCATTGTCAAAAGTAATCAGACCAATTGTTCTTTTTTTTATTCTTTTGCCTAAAGCCCTGTGCAAAATGAAAGCAGAAGCTAAAGAACTGCAACTACTGTGGCTACCCAGCCACTTTTAACATCTTACGTACATCATGTTGGTGGAATTGTGTTTGCTTTGAAGTCCAAAGCTTATGTCAAAACAAATTACTGCTGCCCAAGAACCAGTTTGCAAGTCAGTACAATCTAATTTTTGGCAGATACATAAAGATTTATGTAAGGAAAAGATAATAAAGGCATCTTTTGTATTATGACATATGGGCCTTTCAAGTTGCTTTGATAGTTAAAGTCTGAATCAAAATAACCAAAGCCAACAGACAATCAGTACACATTTTAGAAAAGAACCTTGTCATAAAGACATGACAATGTTGACAATTTGATCTTCTGAACCAAATGCTAAAAAAACTGTGGCACATGACATGATAATCCTTCAGAGAATACAGTTCGCCTATTTCTGGACACGATCCATTGCAACGCATTCAAGCACTTAAGTACTTTACATCTATTATCCCAATCAAAAAATGTATGTTGAAGTGACAGAAACAATCACACAGCTTCAGTTCAAACAAATTCAGTTGGCATAAGCAAGGTACTACAGATTGAGTTTGATTAACTCAAGTTAATCGAGTTTTATTAAATGAGATTGCTTCAAGTTCTACATGCTGCTAGTTAGCTCCAGCTCATTTAATTATTTACCACTGTTTCCATTTTCACCATGTTTGCAGAAGCTGTTAAGTTACTTATTAATTTCCCATTTGAGCACACAGAAATTCTTAAACTACTTTCTTTGTTTGTTTTAATAGGACAAGTATAGCCTACTTATAATTTAAGTTCAATGTCTTCCACTTTTTAAGCCTAAATAGTTGTTCTGCTTCCTTTTTTGAATGTTTAAGTAAACTCCTGCTAATATTGTAAATACTACATTTAGACAAAAAGATGTTTCTTTGTATCAGATACAAACATTATAAATATTATTAAAAATATTTTTACACTATGAGTATGCATAACATATGTGAGGTTAATTATAAGCAAAATCCTATTAATATATCTGAAAATCGGAATATTACTTCTCCACACCATATATTAACACACACTGTCAAGACAAGCACGATTCTGGAACCTACCCATGTACAAAACCTGCAGTGTACAGAGCTACTAAGATCTGATTCACAAAACACCAGGACACAGCGCATTGGACACAGAAGCATATAGCAAGCATTTTTCTCTCTCTCATGGTTGAGTGTTTTCACTAATAAATATGGTATTGTGTCTAGAAAAAAGCTCTGCCTTTGGGCTTCTGGGTGTCATCAGGCAACTAATTGCTGCAGTGTAACTTACATGCGTGTATGATTGCAATTATCTCTTTTAGAGACTGTTTTGAAATTGGATAAAAAACAAGTATAAAAAGATCATCATTATAATTGTTCGGCCATAACTCCTCTTGCAATGAGATGACTTGTGGAAGATCTGTCTACAGAGGACAAACAGAAAACAAGAGACAGGCAACCCCTTTGTCACGATCTTACTCAGAACAGCCAGCAGGGGGGAGACTGGTTCAAAGAGCAGAGCCAAACGCAGTGCAAGGCAAGTGTCAAAACTAAAGAGGGCCGGCTTCAGCATAAAAGCAAAGTAGGAGCTGAACAAAACTGAGGGAGATCGGCTAGGGAGGAAAAGAAGAGAAAGGGACAGTGAACTAACACATATAGCCCGCAAGAGAGTGGTTTGTCAAAAGCCAAGATTTGAGATTCAATTATTCCTGACCTGTGGGGGGAAGTGTCTTACAGAAATACTGAAAAAAATAAGTATTAGTTATGGTATGTCATGAAACTAAACTTTTATGGGCAAGTTGTATCTAAACATTCTAAAAGTGTGGCTTGGATTGTTTCTTTTATTTATTTTTGCAGTTATATCGGATAAACATTAGGTTTTCAACTTTTTTTTTTTTCCCTAGCATACATGGAAAATAATTCTTACCTTGTAGGGACAAAATCTTGCAGCCAGAAATAGGAGATCAATGTTGATAGTATAATAGAAAGAGAAGTTGCAAATCCCTTTAAAATGTTGTCCGCGTATTTTATAACAGCAGCAATCACCAGCCCTCCAAGTGCCTGAAAAATAATGAGGTTTGGGTTTGCAGCCTGACAATTCCACTAAGAGCACCTATATTAACAACATGCTCTTACGTTAGGAAAAGCTTTTGTCTATGTTTAGGAGCGTTACATTTATTTTATGTTATGGATATGCACTGTTGAATATAAATATTGGAGGAGTCCTCCTTTCCCCATTAAAGAAGTTGTTGATCATATTACCATCATTAAATTAGCGGAAATGCTTGCACTATGTATTTTTAGCCACAGGAGGAAGAGTACATATTCATTTAAAAAAAACCCAAAACATTGCAAAAGAAATAATGCTTACATGCTTTTATGTTGCACAGTACTTGGTCATATACTTGCTATATATTTTCCAGGGTTTTATTTAGAGATTTATTCTAATAGTGACAGATCAGACTTTTGACAATAAGATTCTCAATAGCTTCAATGACACCCATTAGTTTCCCCAGTTATTTATAGAAGAGTAAATCCCAAGTGCCTTCACAGAAACGTAATACAAGGTATCTCACCTGTAGAACAACAACTATCCAAGTAAGTTTATTGTATCCTTGAAAAAATCCATTCTTTGACAGTTGTTCTCCATCATAAATGTATACACCCATCAGTCCAAATATGCTACCAAAAAATCCTGAAAGTACAAGATTGATTTAAAAGCTTCAGGTGAAAAAATGTGCCAACAGGTTCCTTGTCCTCAAGGACTGCTCACATATATCTGATTTTAAAATAGGACTGCCACTTGCAATATGATCACATTTAAATGCAATCAGTGTTCAGACAGATATTCGCTTTTAAAAGATATTTTCCACACTTACAACAAGTTTCAATTGTTTCCATTAGGACATTCTTATATACCTATCTTCCATTGCTTTTTACTGGAATGGGATGGCGTATAGCAAAATTCACTTAAACTCAATTTCAGTTTTCCTGAAACTAGTCATGACTGAAGGCTAAAGTCACACTATAACCTGGAGAGAAAAACAAGGAAAACTTTCAGTGGAGGAGATGGTCACTGATCTAACAAAAGCAGGACTTAGCACAGTTTGCCAATTCAGACAAGGAGCTTGGAAGTGGGATTCTTCTGAACCAGTCTCAAACACAATGAACGTTGACTAGTAGAGACGTAATGTCAAAAGAAGAAATTGAAATGAGATTAAAAAGTTTATAATTTGATGAGTATAGTGTTCTTCTATCAGATGGGAAATCTTCCTAGTCCCCTCAGGCATGGAAGTAATGCAAGCACCTCCTCTGTGACCGATGTAGGCTTTAGTCCTGAACAGGAAAGGGGAACATTTTTTCCATTCCATTTCCATGAAAAACTGACCTCTATTTTCCTCACATTTCTTTGCATCTGAGAAGGGCAGCGTTATTTTGAACAAAATTAATTATTTCTTGTCAGATGGAAGGTTTTATTTTTGTAGACATAATTAAAAATGTAGGTTTCATTTAGATTAAACCAAGTACTTCTATTTTCCAATCGATTTGCAAAAATAAATAAAATGAACTATTCATACATCCCTAATATGATACAGCTATGCATTAAAAACTGATTTTTTTCAAAAATTCTTCAAATATATTTTCCAATTTTTTCCTACAGCGCTAATAATTCTCTACAGATATGAAAACCAAAACCAGGTTGAACGTACGTTTTTTGTTGTTTGTGTTTTAAGAAAAGCTCTATTTCAAAGCTCTTGCTTATGACTGACTTGCTTCTGAATGATACGATGTCTTAAGCGGGCAATTATCTTGCACTTGCAGAAAGGATACACTAATGTATTTTTGAAATTGTGGTTTCACGTTTCTAAAAGCTGTATCAGGAAACCCTCTAAGAAATACGACAAAATTAATTTCATTTTTGAACTGAAAACAACCTTAATAGTAAACATATCCTACTGAATTTTGTATTGAGGCAAATTAACCTCACTGACAAAAAATAAATAAAAAAAATCAGGTGATTAAATTCTCACTATTATCACAAACATTTATGTTTTCATATATCACAGTCCTAGTTATTCATTACCTTGAACAGTTTGTGTTTAGATACAGCCTGTTCGGATCTCATTGTTTTCACAAAGCAATTACTGGAACATTCAATATACGACCAGGCCCACTATCAAACTACTGAACTCATTTGTTTTCATATATACTTTTGTGCACTGTAGAAAAATCTGAAGATCGTTTTAGGAGAGATCATTAATTTTTCAATAATTATGAATGTTTAATTGGAAGTTGTTTCAGATATTTGCATTGTTGCTCACCAAAGTGCTTCTAGCATGGAAATTGAGAGTAATAACAATCAGCTTTCCCTGGCAATGGATTTTACATTGTACCTCCATCCAGAGCACCAAATCTTACCTTAAATCCTGTTCAAGAAAATTCAGTTTTAATATACACAATTTCAATAAATACTAACAGATAGTAAGTAGAGGCTTTGATCCCCTTCTCTATCGTCAAGTTTCAAACCACTATGGACATGTAAAAATACTAAAATATAATCAAAATGCAGTTCTGCATTTATAACCATTTATAATTAAAACACAGCAACAGGAGAAGAAAGGAAAAAATATTGCTTGTATTCAGACATTTTTGACCATACTAGTTTCTGACCAACTATCTCATTACAAAAAAAAACACACTAACTCCCGTTTTTACGGTACTTCATTACATTCTACCAGACTCAGTACACAGCCCTAATCCACTAAGTCGTCCTCCTCATGACTTAATTCTACAGCACTATGGATTTGATCAAGAGCCCTCACTAAGATGCTGGAAAGTTCAAATTCTGCTGAAAGCATTTATTCAAATATGCAATAAATAATTATTGCCTATGGGTGAAGACTAGAGGGATTCCATTAGAGAAAGAAGGGCAACTCCAACAATAATCATGTAATCATAAATTAGTTTGGGTTGGAATGGACCTTTAAAGGTCATCTAGTTCAACCCCCCTGGAATAAGCAGGGACATCTTCAACTAGATCATGTTGCTCAGAGCCCCGTCCAACCGGACCTTGAATGTTTCCAGGGATGGGGCATCTACCGCCTCTCTGGGCAACCTGTGCCAGTGTTTGACCGCCCTCACAGTAAAGAATTTCTTCCTTATATCTAGTCTAAATCTACCCTCTTTTAGTTTAAAGCCATTACCCCTTGTCCTATTGCAACAGGCCCTGCTAAGAAGTTTGTCCTCATCTTTCTTATAAGCCCCCTTGCAAAATGGAAACAAAGAGATATTGCTCATGTCATATTTCCAACCTTATAAACTGGACAAGATTGCTTTGAGGTGAGAGAAAACTCATTCAGGAAAATGGATCAACTCTGTTGCCATTTTAATATCTAAGGTCTAGAAGACCCAGAACTACTGTAGTAGTCTACTGCAAAAAGAATCCTGCATAAGATAACACTCTTTAGAAAATTTTAAATAGAAATCCAATTGAAAGATTCTGTACAAACTTTCAGATGCTCTACAATCAAGTTAAACCAAGAACTAGGTTGAGATCAGAAAGCAACTGCTAGAATTCTATCTAGCAGAGTCTATACTTTTGGTTTTAAAAGTACATTTATGCAGAATACTAAAATGTTGGTGATAATTTTTATTTTTATATATATATTTTACACATTTATCTTAATTCTTCAGAATGCAGTATCTGCAAGAGACGACTAAAATTAAACTTACCAAGCTGAATGTTTCTGATCCACACAGACTGCTTAGTTTCCTTTAAAATTTTCTCAAAATAAACCCCGGCAAATCCACTGGAAAAGCACGCTATAAGAACTGCTATCAGGCCTACAAACTGAGATCCTGCTGAGTGTTCCTTAGCAGCTGTTGCTTGAGAGTCTGAAGGCCACTGGATGTAAAAACAGTTATGCAAAATTCACTGATAAAATCGTCCTGAGCATCCATAAAATGCAAATTTCTTTTCTAGCAACAGAAACAGTTACTAAATGCAGGCAATCACATGTTTGTAAAGTTTTGTATTTTGCACCATAAATACTGTCAAAGGACTGAAAATCCATAATTTTTCTTTCTACATGTTTGTAAGGAGTAAAACTGTGCCTGAACCAGGAGAATACCCATCAATTTAAATAGGTCCAGGATTTATGTTTTATAAGCTGTAACTGTTTCTCTATCCCAGCATGACTTACCATGGTCATTCACAGTCACCAACTTCTTCCACCCAACAGTTAGTTACCTTACAAATATAAGCACACTTCAAAAACCACTTACACCAGCTGCCTTTAAGATGGGATGAATTGCCTTTTGCATGTGCCCCTCTTCAGTGATTATGCAGCCGACTAACACAAGCTGAAATTTATGAAGCGAAATCCTGCAATATACCTAATGCTAACAGAATAAAATGCAAAGCCATAGACAAAAACATACTGAAGAGTCTGCTAATTATTATCAGAATGTTTTGTTCTAATTTTTAATTATTAAATTTGAAAATTCTATCAAATTTAATCCTCAGATTTTTTTTTCAAATCCTTAGGTTTTAAAATAAAGATTTCTAGGATATGCTAAGATCTGCTAAAAACTCTTGGAATACTCTCCTATTCTATGGTCCTGCCCTCTGATACAAACTACCGTACCAGCACTATTTAGAACAGAGGCCAAGTTTGCCTCTTGAAAAAGTTCAAGTAAATTTGCCATGCTGAAACCATATCACAAGGTGAGCAGCAGGACTGTGCTGTCACAGATCTGTGAATCCCTAATGCCTGAAGAAGTGTGCTAATAAATACTGCTATCACTATTATTTGCAGGTTGCTCCAGAGGCCCTGTTGCATTCTACAGTAGAGCACTGGGACACCAAAGAGGTGTTATCTTCCACCTTTGAACTATTTCTGGTGTCTTCCAGCCCTGGCCAGCTGTGATTAGTAGTTCCTGACCATACTCTGGTGCTCATGTGCAGCTGGTAGAATCAGAAAGCTGTATAATCTGTACAGAAATATGTTCCTTGAATAAACACATTAAGTAAACAGAAACCATCTTTTAAAATTTACCTGCACAAATGCCACTCCTGTCATCAATATTACTAATGAAAGCCACTGGTATACACCCAATTTCTTGCTCAACATGGACACAGAAAACAACGCTGTGGTAAGAATTTTCAGTTGATATGTAACCTAGAAGAAACCAGAAACAGTTACTACTGCATAAATCATGGGTTTTTTTTGAAACTTACAGAGAAATAAAAATGTACAGTACCTGGTATGTGGCTGCATCTAGGTTTGACAATGCTACATACAGCAAGTTATTCTGAAGTGTATAAATTCCTGATGGAATAGCAAGTTTAAGAGTTTCCATGGGTTTATTAAGGATTTCATCATGTAGCACTATGTTCAGGGTCCGTAAATTGCACTCTATGCAAAGAAACGATAAAAGAAATAGCCATTCACTCAAAGGAGAGGAAAAAAAAAGGTAGCTATCACTGCTATCAAGACCTCAAAATACTATGTTTGACTTTCATGAGCGTCATATATGTAAGAAAAAGGACACTGAAAAGTGTCTTCCTGTAGCCCAGAATAAAATAACTAGAGCAATTATTCAAAATACTTTAAGTAAAACTTATTGAAACCATATTAATATTTGAAGATGATACATTAAAGAGCATCACTTAAAAAATGCACATTTAGGAGCCTACAGAGTCATCAATATTTATGCATACACAATGATATTTTTAAGCTGTTGAAGATCAAATATATGTATCAAGGAACCAGATAAATTCAACATAAAATGTGCAAAATAAGAACTGGAGTAAATCTGAATATACTTTTTTTGAGCTTGAAACTGTGCTTCTACCCGTAGTAATGAAATTGCTTCCTCCCTTTGGCATCTCCTGTTTATTATAGGCTTCTAAATTATCACTCATGCTTTGGACACACTTAAAGCTTTTCATTTTTTTCCTAGTTCTACATATGAATTTCTTTAAATGCCTGAGCAAGCACAAGCTTCAAGCTGTTAGTAGAAAATTTCTTCTTGCACTCCTCAGTATCCACATTCTTTAAAGAGAACTCTCTTCAGCAAATATACAGTATCTTCTGTTGTGTGCTGAGGAGTGAGCTATGATTAGTGTCTTTCCAAGACTATTTCTTATATGAGAAGGGAAATGCTTTGTTGTATGCCTGTACTCACATGGCTGATTTGCAGTTGCCAATACAATACAGCATATTGATTAGGAAAATTACTTGGTGCAAAATTTAACACATACTGCTGTCCTTGTAGACCAATAGAACACAGGCCAAAATCTTCAGAAGTTCAGCAATAACTACTGCAGTAGAGGATAAGTAACGAGGTCCTTCTTCTTTCAGTGTTCGAGAATAACGCATGGTCAAGACTAAACTTGTGGTCTGAAAAACCAGGATGCCCAGGGAAAGGTATTTTAAATTGGTAGACATTTCTAGTCTTTTTTCTTCCTGAAACAGAAAGAAAAAAACACAAACACAAACTCAGGCTTAAAAGGTAATATTGCAGATAGATGTTTCCCTTGGGAAACAGCATATTAAAAAATGTTGCCCAGGGAGCTCAACCAAAGGAAAACAACAAACCTAATCTGATATTTAAAAAGAAGGAGATTAACACTTTAAAAATGTTTTTCAAATACATGACTATAAATGGAGAAGCATATCAGAATATTAAGAGAAGTGATAACTAATAGAAAAATGAAATATTTCTTATCTGTAATAATAATAAAGTAAGGACTATTAACTAATAATTAGCTTTCCAATAACTAGTTTCTCAAAAGAAATCTCCTAAGTTAAATCAATCATGGATTTCTTGATGTAGGTGAAGGCTTAGAAGGTATTTTCAAAGTGAAAAAGCCCCACACTGTGGTACTGCAGAATGCCCAGTACCCCTGTGGCAATGAGTTATTCCCAGAATGAAGAGACCTTCTCATTCTTCCACCTCTCCAAAGTTTTACAGGTTGCAGTCTCTCCCTTGCCTGATGACACAGCGCCAGCATAAGACAGGGTGAAGGTTGGGCTGCCTTAAATGAAAACGGGAGGTATGTTGCTGAAGGAAAAGGAGAGTTGTGGCAAAGCAGGGTTGGATAGGAAGATGTGGGATGGAGGAGCTGCAGGGGAGACAGCACTAAAACTGTCCTACTGATTATCCTGCTCAGGAAAAATTAGTTGAACATAGATGACTAGGTGACTGCACCTACTTTCTCATAATATACTGACTACCACAAACCTTAAATTAGCAAAGCTGGATCATCCTCACCTCTACCATGAACTTTCACCACTCTGACGTGGTTTTCTTTGCCCTTTGTCACTAATTAAAGCTTTAACTTAGTGCGGGACATTAACAGTGAAAGCAATTCTCATTTTGCAAGCATAATATATTACAAGGAAATTAAAAAGGCATCACTGCTATTCAGAATATTATATAATTTTCTGCTCTTCATATTAAGTATGAAGCATTTCCACATGCACAGAAATGAATGCTTTCTATAAAAAATTTACTACTGCCTTCACTGCCTACATATTCAAAACCAGCAGTGTTTTATAATGCCAAAGTAAAATCAAATCAGTAAAAGTTAACAAATATGTTTTCAAGCGAAAAAAACCCAAACATTAACAAGTCAAGACAAAGAATGTGGTTCTCACTTTTAGAAGTCAAGAGATGGCATAGGCAGTAATTACTGGATGCATATGCCAGAGCTGTCCCTATGCATGGTTTACACCTACAGGCACACAAGTTTTGACTTACTAACTATCTAGTTTTGTACATACTGCTGAAGGATGTGCTGGTGCCTCTATATATTTGCAGCTGAAACTGAAGCTGTTTCTTGCTGACTGCATTTCTCTAGCTCAAGAGGCATTTTGTAACAATTTTTGTTGCCATTTTTTCAGAGATCTGGAGAGCTGTGCTATTCAAATATTTCTGACTTGCCTTTATCTTGTCTCTAAGCATTAATATATTTTCTCCAGTCAAGTATACAACATCAAATTAATACTTATATGGCATGGATACTTAAGAGACATTGCAGTAACCTGCAAACAAATACAAACTGCGAACAGCCACAGAGATATGAAGTACATACTTGTATCCTACACAATAAAATTGTTTACCTCAAAAATCATATAGATGTAAAAATATTTGTAAAAGCCTATTGGCAAAGGAGGAAGAAAAAGATGCCAGGATGCAGAAACTGAGGAAGAAATACACAAGGATTTCTTTAAGCAATCTTAAGAGAAGATACTTTTGTATGAACTATGATCTCATTTAACCTGCTGAAGACACAAATACTAAAGATGCAACTGCACTGGGCATTAGAAGTCAGACAGAAATGTAAAGTACAAAGGAGACGAAAGCTGCAGACAACATTCAAGATGTACTAACTTTTTCCACAGGTTCTGGTGGAATAACCCTTTACATGAGGATGTTAACTGTGGACTTACGCATCCCCAACAACAAAATGGAGAAGATCAGTTAGTCAAAGAACATCTTTGAAGAATAGATTTGGTCTAGCTGAGAACACAGAGGAGAAACAGAACAATGGCTGCTGTGAAGGAATGAAGAGGGGACATGCAAGGTCAGAGATCATGCTCTCTGGAGAAATATCAGCAGCCTAAAGAAGATGGAGAACAAGTGAAAGCAAAAAAAAAAAATCCACTAAGAGAAAATACAGAACTGAACTTCATGAAAAGGTGTGCCCATGCTACTGGAGAAAACCCACATTGGAAAACGCACATTTATGTGAACCAACTTGCACAAATCATTTTTTCCACCTTTTCCATCTACCTCGTTTTTTAGTATTGAGACCTGACAATCTGGAAACATGAAGAGCAATACCAGTTAAGATGAACAACACTAAATTTCGTCAAAGCACACTTACAGATAAATAAGTTTTTAAACGTTTGGGGTTTCAGTTTTCAAAAGGCTTCTGAACAAAATACAGATAATGGGAACACACATCTCTCCTGAACTTGGACCCAAATTTCTGCATTCTGTGAGCCTGTGAAGTGACAAAGGGTTTTACAAATGTTCAAAATTCTTAGAGATCAATTCCTTAACCTTCAAAATAGGTCACAATATCAGAAAATAACGTTCACATAAATTTTTTTCTGAAATACAACCATCTATTTACTAAGCACCTTAAAATGTAATTTTAAAAGTAAATCACTAATACCTTGTTTACAAGCAAGTATCAAAGCATTCATCATGAAAACATACCAATGAGCACAACAGTTTAATACGCCCATCAGCAAAGCCATAAGGAATACATACCACAGTATTTTCTTGAACTACAGTCTTGCCTTCATTAGTAATCGTGATAAAAAAGGGAACTTTCCCAGACAATGTGTCTCAAAAAGGTGCCAGGAGAAGAAAACATTTCTTTACCATAATTCACTAAAGCAGTTTCAGACTTTCCAAAATTCACACAAAATCAACTTTGTCTAGTGTGATAGCTGAAATAAGGATTTGTTAAAGCTGTCCTGTCAGTGGTCGGCAAGACAGGCTTGTAGAGAACAAGTATGTGACATTTCATGCCGTACTTGCAAATAGTTGGTTCACAGAGCAGGAACTACGAAGTCCTGAAACTTACGTATGTCAATAAAATAACCACCCTTTAACGAGCACACATAATATCTTATCAGCTCTCCTGGCCCTCTTCCTTTCTTTTGAAAGAGCTGCATACCAGTTCATAGAACTCAGTGCAAACTCGGGACCGGATCCAGAAAAGGAGCAAAGTACTGAACTTCAAACAGCTGAACTGCCTTCAGTTACCATTTCACAAGAGGTTTAGATTTACAGATTACTACCAGAGGTGTAATCCCTCTCTTCTAGACATCAGTTCCTGCTACTGTCACTGCAACTACTGTCTTCAGTAGCAACCCACACTTTAATTGTCTTAAACCAATAATTAAATTAAAGTTCCCAGCACATTTCTTGTACAGAGTTACAACCAGCCTTAGATCTCTTCCTGGGCTTTGGGCAGCCTACTCAGTACTCTGCAGAATGCATCTGTTCAAAAATCAGATTTAGGTTTGCTAATTCAAAGACTGCGAGTTGAGTGGTCCCATTAACTCAGTGACTTTTGAATTGTATCTTTCGCTGAGAGGTGCTAAGTACCTGCAAGTCACTGACTGCCACGTAGCCTGTCATGTCTGTTAACTCAGTGACTAGGCTCTTTATTCTTCTCTTTTATTAGCCTAGGTAAAAGAACGTAAATCGCTTTGTGTAGTTTATTCAGTATACCATGTACACACACCCTAGAGCCAGCAATATGGAAGGCAGGGGAAGAAGTTAAAGGCAGGTCTGCATGGCAAGTCAACATGCAGTAAGCCAAGATGGTATTTACCAAGATGTAACATTTGACTTCAGTACACACAGGTGGATAAAATGCAGACGGATACTACGTGAAGAGTAGTTCTCCTTAAAAGTATAAAGGAAGAGGACCCGGGGAAAGGTTTTACAGATGCAGAAATCAAACCAAAACAACCTATACAGGAAGTAATACCTTCATACAGTATGATAATTTGAAGTGAAGTCCGAAAAATACCTGTTCAAAGGAAGCAGATTTTTTTAAAGTGCAAAATCATAGAATCGTTTAGGTTGGAAAAGACCTTTAAGATCATTGAGTGCAGCTGTTAACCTAACACTGACAAATCCACCACTGAACCATGTCCCTAAGCACCACATCTACACATCTTTTAAATACCTCCAGGGATGGTGACTCAACCACTTCCCTGGGCAGCCTGTTCCAATGCTTAACCACCCTTTCTGTGAAGACATATTTCCTAATACCCATCCTAAACCTACCCTGATGCAACTTGAGGCCATTTCCTCTCGTCCTATTGCCTGTTAGTTGGGAGAAGAGACCGACCCCCACCTTGCTACAGCCTCTTTTCACACAGTTGTAGAGAGCGGTAAGGTCTCCCCTCAGCCTCCTTTTCTCCAGGCTAAACAACTTCAGTTCACACATTTCCATTTCATAATATTCACTCAGACAAAATGAATCAGTTTCTGACTTGCAGATTTTCATTTCTGCATTTTTGCAGATTTTTCATTTCTGTGGTAATTTCTCCACCACAGGCTAAAATTTCATATTTTAGATTTTATTTTTATATTGTTACTACACTTTCACTACTAAAATACTGGTAAATTCTAATGTTTGCAGATCAAATACATTAGGCCAAAAGGAACGCAAATCATTTTGACTTAATGAACAGTAAACATACCATATATATTTTATTTTCCTCTATCCATTTTTAACAAAACTAGCTAATATTAACCAGGATTTACTACATGAGCAACAAGAAGATGATTACAGGACTTTCCTTAACCTTAAGATTTTGTCTTTTAAAGATCTGATGGTATAAACTTTTCAGCTTCTCAGCTGCTAAATATCTACAGTAACAATCTTGTGCAAAACTAAGGATTAGTTTATGAATTTATCCTATTCTTGAATTTGTAGGAGGTCTCAAAATCTGACCGAATTACTTTTACTTGAGGTATCTAAAACACTAAAAAAAGGAACTCTAGAAGGAAATGTGACTAATTTATTTTAAATACTCCTTGGTTAAACTCAGAGACTAGAGAGTGCCTTCAGACATTTTCCAAAGATGGCTTGAGATATACTGGATATTATGGAGATCCTTCCAGCAAGCATGGCCTAACACCACCTGCCAGAACAAAAGAGCACGGGCAACGCTACAGATCAATATGCTCCCAAAATTTCACACCATGCTGATACAAATATGCTAAGATAAAGAGAACACAGAACTGTTACGACTCAACTTTGCCTAACATCAACTATCTAGTTGATTAGTACATTTTAGATTCATTGAAATTTTAAGATTGGGATGCCTTACATTTTCACATATTATTTTATAAATAAAAAAGATAACAGCTCATGCACAAATGATCCAAATTTTGTTTATTTGACTGTGCATTTCTTCTGCATCAATTACACTGAAAATTCTTTCAGTATCCCAAACTATCCAATATTCTCCATTTGTCTTCATTAATTCAGCCTAAACTACTAAGAAAGCTTTTCTTACAGTCACTGCAGCTGGCTCACTATATTCATTTTAATTTTAATTTTCCTTAAATTTCTGAAACATCAAGAGACTATCTGATAAAACTTGAGAAAAAGAAATCAGCATCCAAAAAAACCCAAGCACCCAACACCTCAAGTAGCAGCTCACACAACCAAAAAAAAAAGGAATTAACAATGAATTCCAATATGTCACATAACAAAATAGCAGCCTAAATTCACAGATTAAAATAACAAATTGACAGAGCAATCCACAGTAAAAGCCATGCATGCAATTACTTTGTATTTTAACTACCAGGTAACAGATGTGACAGGCTACATTACAGTCAATGACTTGCAGGTATTTAGCACCTCTCACTGTAGCATACAATTAAAAAATCACTGAAAATAGTTTCAGGGTACCTGTCGTGATGTCAATAAATCAATGTCCCAACTTACCACTGACATGTCTTTAGAACCAGTCATTACAGATAAAATGAAAGGAATTCATGAGAGAGGGAAGGTAAAATATACTGCTGGTTTAGGCTCCCATCCTGGACAGGCTGGATTGATGGGCCGAGGCCAACGGTATGAAGTTCAACAAGGCCAAGTGCCGGGTCCTGCACTTGGGTCATAACAACCCCATGCAGCACTACAGGCCTGGGAAGGAATGGCTGGAAAGCTGCCTGGTGGAGAAGGACCTGGGGGCATTGGTTGACAGGCGGCTGAATATGAGCCAGCAGTGTGCCCAGGTGACCCAGAAAGCGAACAGCATCCTGGCCTGTATCAGGAATAGTGTGGTGAGCAGGACTAGGGAAGTGATCATCCCCCTGTACTCAGCACTGGTGAGACCCCACCTTGAATAGTGTTTTCAGTTTTGGGCCCCTCACTACAAGAAAGACATTGAGGTGCTGGAGCGTGTCCAGAGAAGGGCAACGAAGCTGGTGAGGGGTCTGGAGAACAAGTCTTATGAGGAGCAGCTGAGGGAACTGGGGTTATTTAGTCTGGAGAAAAGGAGGCTGAGGGGACACCTTATTGCTCTCTACAACTATGTGGAAAGAGGTTGTAGCAAGGTGGGGGTGGGTCTTTTCTCCCAAGTAACAAGTGATAGGACAAGAGGAAATGGCCTCAAGTTATGCCAGGGTAGGTTTAGATTGGATATTAGGAAAAAGTTCTTCACAGAAAGGGTTGTTAAGCATTGGAATAGGCTGCCCAGGGAAGTGGTGGAATCGCCATCCCTGAAGGTATTTAAAAGAGGGGTAGATGTGGTGCTTAGGGACATGGTTAAGGAGTGGGTTTGGCAGTGTTAGGTTGATGGTTGGACTTAAAGGTCCCTTCCAACCTAGACAATTCTATGATCCTGCAATTTACACCTTCCTGGCACAGCCTAGGATTCTACACAGGCACAAAAGCAAAGGCCTTCCTAGGTGATGGCCTAGGGATGCACCGTACCGAGAGCAAACACGTACAGTAAAAGAGTAAAAGAAAATGGTGAAATGAGGCCTTTCCAACAGGTTACAGACTTAATGTTTGTATTATTTTCTACCCATTTACCAAAAGATTTGACATGAAAATAACTTCTCCTGGCAACTATTTCTTTACTCCTCCCTGCTCCGTCACAAGGAAAGTTAAATTTAAAATACCCCAAATTACTAACTACTATTATGCTTCCAATCTTCACAGCGATGGCATTACGTGAATTACATTGTTTCCAGCCTAGCTGTGAAGTGTTTTCACTGCTGATGGTCTTTTAGAGTAAAAAGCAAAGTTACAGGAGTTATTGCTATGGCTAGCTCTTATTCCATTTTATGATCAACCAATTTAAGACGGCTTAACCAAAAGGAACTTGCACATTAGTTAAAATACAAAGCCAAACAGAGGAGACAACCAGCCTCTTAAAACTGCAAAAGGTGAAGTTTGGTATGCTGGTACATCAAGTTCTATGTCTGGCATCTGCGAGAAAATAAACACTGATTTAGTCTGCCTACAGAATGAAAAACAGAGTGGAAAGTAAAGTACTCTGTTTCATTCCAGTGGAACAGGTATGGACACACTTCCTGGGCATTTCCTTTGAAATCAAGACAGCAGATTAAAGACACAGGATTGTGTTCTTGTATTTCTCAAATGAAATGTGAGCGCAGTGCTGACGCTACACCTGTACAAATATAATAAGCTGGCAACAAAGAGGAAAAGTACAATTGGAAGCTGAGGCAAGAGCTAGCTCACAGAACCTGAAGAACCTATTTTTGTAAGCTTCCTTCTATGCTTTTGCATATGCATTGCCCTCTTCCCTCTGTGGGGTACCACAC
Source organism: Ibidorhyncha struthersii (assembly GCA_013398815.1). Taxonomy (NCBI): domain Eukaryota; kingdom Metazoa; phylum Chordata; class Aves; order Charadriiformes; family Charadriidae; genus Ibidorhyncha; species Ibidorhyncha struthersii. Next base: position 154,949 of record VZSZ01003438.1, read on the forward strand.
AATCTGTGACGCAACTACATCCCTCAGAGGAACATTCTATTCCGTAAACCTTCTATTGGACTCAATATAGCCTTCTTTTTACCAAAAGTAGTATCTAATACAACAAGCCGTTTATGTATAGAAATAAATAGATAGAAGGAACCTCATGAGGTTCAACAAGGCCAGCTACAAGGCCCTGGACGTGAGCTGCGGCAACCCACAATAACAATACAGACTGAGGGATGAAGGGATTGAGAGCAGCCCTGCCGAGAAGGACTTCGCAGTACTGGTGGATGAAAAATTGGACAGGAGTTGGCAATGTGCACTCGCACCCCAGAAGGCCAACTGAATCCTGGGCTGCATCAAAGAAGCGTGGCCAGCAGTTCAAGGTAGGTGATTCTGCCCCTCTACTCTGCACTCAAAAGACCCCACTTGGAGTACTGCATCCAGGTCTGGCACCCCCAGCACAAGAATGACACGGCCCTGTTAAAACGTGTCCAGAGGAGAGACACAGAAATGATCTGAGGGATGGAGAGCCTCTCCTATGAAGGAATGTTGAGACAGTTGGGGTTGTTCAGCCTGGAGAAAAGAACGCTCTGGGGAGATCTTATTGTGGCCTTTCAGTACTTAAAGGGGGCTTACAGGAAAGACGGGGACAAACTTTTTAGCAGGGCCTGTTGCAACAGGACAAGGGGCAATGATTTTAAACTGAAAGAGGGTAGATTTTGATTGGATATAAGGAAGAAGTTTTTTATGATGAGGGTGGCAAGACACTGGAACAAGTTGCCCAGAGAAGTTGTGGAAGCCCCATCATTTAAAGTGCTCAAAGTCAGGTCACACAGGGCTTTGAGCAATCTGATCTGCTGAAAAATGCCCCTGCCCATGGCACGGGGATTGGAACTAGATGATCTTTAAAGGTCCCTTCCAACCCAAACCATTCTAATATTCTATGATAAATATGCCAGATGGTACTGAGGGTGCAAAGACCTTTCCGAATCTAGTAAGTGCTGCTGAACTGGGTTATGAACAAGATTTTACATACATATGAATATTTTAACTGCCAAATTTGGGCCACTATCATTCAACAATGCATTTCTTTCTCCCCCCACCTCCCCAAATGCGTAATCTTTCATGGCTGTGTAAATTTTTTTTAATAAACCATAATGTTATAAACATTTCTAATAATCTTAAACCTCGTATTTCTCACTTTAAAATGTCATTATTAATGTTTTCCACCTTTCTCATACTTTAAACAGGTTTCTTCTCTGTTCTCTCCCATAAGCTATCTATACTTGTCAGCTCTTCATCCCCAAATACACGGCACTTTTCAGCTAAACCAGTGCAAATAATTTCATCGTTTTAAAACTTACCTTGCTCTTTCTTTTGTTTTTCATTTTGTTACTCATTCTTCTTGCTGAATGCATTATAATGTGTATTAAGTACACTATGGAAAAAAACAAGCTATGTTTTTCTTAGAGCTTGTATTCTTCAGAAGCAAGTCCTCTAGCAAAGTTTTTTCCTTACTCTTCTAGCAGAAACCGAGTAACAAAGATTTTTTTTCACATGAAGGTTTCATTCAGGCAGCATTTCCAATTTCTCCATTTAGATTAAAAAAATTAGAAACATCACTTCATCCAAATAGTATTTTCATACCAAGGCTATCAAGCACAACACAGTAGAACAGTGGCAGACCTTGCTCCTGCAACGTCATCTAGCTCCCTAGCGACAACCCTATCTTGGCCTTTTTAAAATCATGCTGATACTTTTTAGCATTGGCAAGTCCACTTATGCACAGAGCAGTTACGGGTTAAATTGTAACTGCTAAAGATCATCCAACTATTTCTTCTCAACCTTGCTCCAAAAAAATGGGCTTTTGCCAAGGATAGTGAAGGCTGTATCAGTAATTCACTGGCCTATCACTCAACCAGGAAATTCCACCATTGCCAAGTCTAAGAAAGGGAATACAGTTACATATTAACTAACATCTAATTTCAGACAGTGCTCTAAATTGGTTGAGACTTGGGTAAGGTTTTCTTACAGGTTGACAGAAAGCCTAGCAAAAAGGGAACTTAACACTGCTGAAATATTTTATGATCTCACAAAGTTTTGTGGTTTTATTTTCCTTCTGTGGGAAAAAAAAAGTGCATCATTCTAATCTATGTATCAGACAGGAAAAGCTGGGCATTGTGAATCTTAAATGTGAAATTTGTAGCTAAATACTCTTTAAGCCCCCCCCTTAAACCTTTACACCAAACATAAGAATCCACCAAACCTAACAATCTAATTTGATTGATGAGCATTTGTTTTGATGAATATTAAAGAAATCATATATTGAGTATAAATATTCAGCATTGAGGAAATTCAGGTCCTCGTTGAGCTAAATCTAACACCAGTATTTCTTGTAAGATGAAGACTTCAGCTATGTTATATTGACATAACAGTCATTACGCCAAACTCTGCTTGCCAGCATAGAAATTTGATACAGCCTGCCTTAAATGCCTCTCTCTTTTTCAAACAGTACAGACACTGTGTTCATTGTATAGATCACAGTATTGAAAGATCCTAGTAGTCACATTCAGAATCCGTAAGCAAGGAGGCATTCAGTTCTGTTTCAGTTCAAATGCCCATCCCTCCTCAAGCACACAGGAGTGCAATGCCATGAACTGAAGCACTGCCCAAATGCAACTCCTGCAGATGTATCAAGCCAATGAAGAAGCTTGATTTAAGGTGCTGAAAGACTGAACACTGAATACAGCTGGGGTTCTGCTACAGCTTATATTTGTGCTATTTATGAATTACTAATCAAGTCTGGGTGCTCAAGGCGATGCAGCCTCCCTCAGTCAAGGTGACCTAGTTTGAGTAGAGTAACACAAACTAGATACTACAGTGAAAATAAATCTCTAGACACTTATTGCAGAAAGCTAGTAAATACAAACAAAATTAGACAGCTGAGCAGCGTACTGCAGGGGTACAAGGCAAGAAGGTTCAAAAATTCAACAGCAAAATCCTGAACTCCTAACCATCTTACATTATTATGCTAGATCCTAAGAGATACAGATCCTAAGAAATTCTCCTCCCCTCTCGAGACACCCTCTATCGGTGTGATCCAGCTATGCAGCCTCCTGAGTTCCAGTGAAGGAACAAGCACAAGCAGCATGCATACGGGTGTGAACTGAAGCAATTGGTGACAAATAAGCCCAGGTGGAAAGCAAGTCAAGAATAATAAGAGAGGAATAACTATATCTAGCAAGCCTGTCCCAAAGATCAAGTGTGTGTTGCCCTCGCTTAACACTGCCAAATCTGGAACTGTTTTAAGCAGACACATGTGATTTGATTTCCCTAAGTACCTCGTTCAGAGGATGCCTGCCTTTTTCTTGTTACTGCAAACAGCAGCATAACTACCATAAGGAATTAGGCTGTGTAGGCAGCCTGTAGGATTGTTAAAGATGTAGAATCACTCATAACAATACATTGCTCTAAATAAAACAAATTTATACTTACTACCACCATAGTCTTTCCCCAAACCAGTACTTTCACTATATATTCTACTTCTACAAACCAGAACATCACACATCCCAAACCAATGGATCCTTATCTCCCAGAACTGTAGTTTTCAATCACAAGTTTTTACAATGCTTAACAATGTACAAGAGAATCATGAGCTAGTTTCTAAAGGAAGAGGTTATTGTTCCCAACATTGCACACTTTTAAGATTCAGGTGGATAGGGTGCTGGGCCGTCTTGTCTAGACCATGCTTTTGCCAATAAAGGTTGGACCAGATGATCCTTGAGGTCATTTCCAACTTGCTGTTCTATGATTGTACATCAGTTTCTCCACAACTATCGCCCAGCTCAAGTTCGCCCTGCAGTCTCTAAAGAAATTCAATGCTGCTTATTCTTTTATAAAAGAAAAGCGTGCATCACAGAGCTAGAGTCTACTCTAGCAAACTGTCTATACAGCGACAGTTTTTGCGGAGCAGGTCCTGTGTGCTGACTTAACGGAAAAGAGCTCAACAGGTCAGGCTCAACTCAGTCCATATACAACAGTTCAGATAAGTCAAGTGCAGTGCCTATGGAGAAAGGCAACCCCACAGATTTTGGAAGAAGCAGTCCATCACCTAGCATTCATTTTAAACCCCATTTTGTCAGTCTGCACACGTGTTCTTTGAAAAGCAAGGGTTGCCTTAGACCCCAACCCTCCTGTGTAGAGAGCATTGTTACAGACAAGCTTCCCACTACAGTGCTCACCCAGTTTTAGAAGGGTTTGTTGCATATGTTCTTTATGTTCCCAATAATATATCCCTCCATTGCAGAAAGCAGTCTGTCTTCTCCACCCAATCATTCCTTAAAAATCTTTTATCTTCCTCACTCTGATTTAAAATAGTTTATATGGTTCAATAAAATTAAACAACTTGGAGTATCTTTTGGTGTTTATTTTTTACTTTTGAGTCTATTCCATAATATGTATTATCGTATTTATGTTCATTATCCCTACACCTTCTGGTTAATCTTAATCCATAAACTGTGTACTTCTGGGATGTTTCTCATTTCAAAAACCCAGGATGAAATTGTGATGCCATGGAAATACTTATAAAGTGTGCATTTCTGTTAACTTCACATACAGCACTACATCAAGCATAGTGAGCCCCTTCCCAGCAGAGCACCAGCCGCACCTACACCAGGAAGAAACCCAGCAAGTAAGCCACAACCTTAGAAACGACACAGCTGATGACCAGATCCGTACCCCTCCCCAACTTCACAAATAGCTGATTCCCCACAGTAACGTCACCCTCACCCTTCCCCTCCCTCCCTCTTCCCCAAACCATTCCATTTACAGACATTTCTCTCAGTATCTCCTCAATCCCACTTTTCCCCTCCCCAAGATGCTCCCACAGACCTGTTTCCCACCCCATCCACCAACCAGCAACCCCCAAACATCTCCCTCTCCCACACCAAAGGCCTCCCTCAGGCTTCCTCCCTCAGCCATAACCCTTGCACCGCTCCCTCCGGGGCAGCCTCAGCCGGGCCCTGCTCCTCCCGGTCCCAGCCCAGGCCTCCCACCTGCAGCACCCGGCCGCCGGCCCAGCTGGCCCCTCACTGCCGGCTCCGCTCGGTGTTTCCGGGTGCCGCGGTCCCGTCCCGCAAAGGCTCCGGCTACAG
>VZSZ01003438.1:160475-178445 GCA_013398815.1 Ibidorhyncha struthersii
GCGCCCCGCCCCGGCAGCCGTTACGAGGCGGGGGCGGAGCGGGTGGCGGGAGGGGCTGCGCGCGGGGCCGGCGCCACCACAGCAGCCGCTTTGCAGCGGGCGGTGTTCCCTCAGGGGACGGAGGGACGGGGCGTGCTTCACCGAGAAAAAGTCGCTTAAGAGGGGTATTTCTGCAGCGAGTGACACGAGTACGTTGTATGAAATCCGCGATAAATTTATTAAAGAAGCGCAAGGCTAGTTCGAATTAAGATACGGGCCTCTCACAGAGACCCTTATTGCATATTCCAAAGAAACAAATTGTGCAGCGAATGGTGAAGGTCGTATTTAGGCAAAACTCCTTTTATGCTTCAGTTACAGCTTCAGATACTTTGGGTTGATTTTACTGATGTTTGGCAAAGGGTGGTGGGTCCTGTGCAGCATATTGTGTGAGAGACAAAAAATGAGCGAAATCGGGCCCTGCTGCAGCTGGCAGCACAACATGAATGGATGTATGTATTTCATCAACTAAAACTGCAAACCACGGGAGACAAGCATACTACTACTAAATGTAATTTTAATACCAGGCACACGCTCAGTAAGGCAGCGATGAGGAGTAGGCTTTGTTCACACCGAGCGAGCTCAGCCCATGGCTGACGCTGAGGTACGGTGGGCACAGCACTACCAACCAGGCACTAGAGAAGGTGGCACCAGCAGCTCCAAAAGAGTTTGCTTGCAGGGTGGGGAACTGCTCCTGAGCTGGAAAAATGGGCCATGGTCTTGCCGTGACCATGTTTACTGTAGCTGCTTGCAAGAGGTCAGCGTTGTTTTTGAAGTTAAACTTGCAGATGATCGGGTAAGACAAATACTTGAGAAAAGGAGCCAAGATACTATCAGTTATATGAACTCAATTAAATTTCCGTTCCTTCTCAAGGGAAAATGCATTGTTTTTCATCAGTTTTTAGATGATCACCTTAATCTGGGGTGCATTGCCTCCTATGCTTCTCCACAGCACTCCAGGTATTTGCAATCACTTTGAACAGAGTTCAGTATTTCTTTGCTCTGAGCTGTTTGGCTTCTCTAATGAATAAACTTTAATTAACCCCAAAAAACCTTCAGTCCCATGGATTATTTTTTTTTTTGCTTTGCAACCTCCATATTGAACTTGCATTTGATTACAATAGACTAAAACCAATACTCTGATATTATTTTAGCATCTTTTCTTCTATCCCATGGAGGACTGCTTATCAGATGTTTACAGTAGCCTTATTTTATGTGATGACCAGGCACAGTGCTCAGTTTACATATACAACAATTTGTTTGACCTCCTTTCCTTTGGTTAATAACCAAATTTTTTCTAAGTATTTGTTTGTTGCACCAATCAGATTTCAGGTAGGTGTTCATTGCATTCCCCATCAGAAATAAAACCAAAATAAATCATATAGGTAGGGTACAATATGCTCTCTTAAAATGATGCCTAAAATACTGACAAAGCTAACAATATCTACTAATGACTAAAACCAAGGTAAACTGAGAGGCATGACATACTAGCTAGACATACAACATAACAGCCAAGTAGCATCAGCCAATTTGACTTAAGGGTATTTTTTTTTTCTTACGTCAAGTAATTAACCTAATATTAGTGAATATAATCCATGTCTAGGATGCCAAGCAGCTCTTCAGAAGTTCATATAGACCATTTTGATGTAGCAGCAGAGAGAGCAAAGGCACTCAAAACACTGAATAACAGCAGGAGTTGTGAAGTGGAGTGTTTCCCAGCAGAGCTCTATAAAAAAAAAAAAGAGAGCAACTTGATAAAGCCAATTCAAAATAGTTCTGTTTTTTACTATTATAAAAGCATAGAAAGTTTCAGAGGTATCTTTTCTTATTAGCCCCTTTTGTTATGTAGACATCATGTTCTACATCTATAGTACACGTAAATCAACAAGTGTTCAGCTTTCAAGTGATAGGCAGGATCAAAAGTATAAAGCACTTATGTGGTCCCACATTTCCTCATTTTTATAATACTATTCCCACTTATTATGTTGCACGTGTATTCTCAAACATTTATTCAGATACGGACAGTGGGGTGGATTGAAAAATGGCTGAATGGCAGAGCTCAGAGGGTTGTGAGTAGTGGCACAGTCTAGTTCGAGGTCTGTAACAAGTGGTGTTCCCCAGGGGTCAGTACTGGGTCCAGTCTTGTTCAATATATCCATCAATGACCTGTATGAAGGGATAGAGTGTTCCATCAGCAAGTTTGCTGATGACACAAAACTGGGAGAGGTGGCTGACATGCCAGAAGGGTGTGCTGCCATTCAGCGTGACCTGGGCAGAGAGAAACCTAATGAAGTTCAACAAGGGCAAGTGTAGGGTACTGCGTCTGGGGAGGAATAACCCCCTGCATCGATACAGGTTAGGGGCTGACCGGCTGGAGAACAGCTCTGTGGAAAGGGACCTGGGAAGTCCTAGTGGACAACAGGATGACCATGAGCCAGCAATGTGCCCTGGTGGCCAAGGCAGCCAATGGCATCCTGGGGTGCATCAAGAAGAGTGTGGCCAGCAGGTCGAGGGAGGTTATTCTCCCCCTCTACTCTGCCCTGGTGAGGCCGCATCTGCAGTATTGTGTCCAGTTCTGGGCTCCCCAGTTCAAGAAGGACAGGAAACTGCTGGAGAGGGTCCAGCAAAGGGCTACAAAGATGATTAGGGGACTGGAGCATCTCTCTTATGAGGAAAAGCTGAGGCACGTGGGTCTCTTTAGTCTGGAGAAAAGACGACTGAGGGGGGAATCTTATCAACGTGTATAAATACTTAAAGGGAGGGTGCCAGGTGGATGGGAACAGTCTTTTTTTTCAGTGGTGCCCATTGATAGGACAAGAGGTAACAGGCACAAACTTGAACATAGGAAGTTCCATCTAAACATGAGGAGGAGCTACTTTACTTTAAGGGTGGCAGAGCACTGGTACAGGCTGCCCAGAGAGGTTGTGGAGTCTCCCACTCTGGAGACATTCAAAACCCACCTGGATGCCATCCTGCGCAACCTGCTGTGGGTGACCCTGCTCTGGCAGGCGGTTGGACTAGATAGTCTCCAGAGGTCCCTTCCAACCCTGACCATTCTGTGATATAGGAAATCTGACAGATACCTCACAGTATAAACAATACTTTCAGTTTCCTACAATATGTATAGGAAGAAACCAGTAGAAACTACAAAGAGGAAAAGTGCTTACCACTTGACTGCCACCTGAGGAAGGTGAGTTCTGAAAAAAAACAAACAAATAAATCTAGAAGTGTTCCCACACCATGGTTTTGAACACAGTTTTGCCTGTGATCAACAAAGTTTCAATAGCTTAACAGCATGGTTTTAAGTTGTTCAAGAGGAAAGTAGCTTTGCATAGATAAACAGTTTTAGTTAAGCACTCTCTCATCTTACCTCTGAAAATTACAGCTAAAATTGATGAAAGGGAAAAGTATTTTTCTCTCATTCTATTATATTCCATACAGAGTTTTCCATCCCTGTAGTTGAAAGGGGATGTTAAAAATTGATGAGTACTGGAGGAGAGGAGTGCAAAAAAAAAAAAACAAAAAACTGGAGGAAAAGTGCAAAACAGGGTAACCTGCCAGTGAAAAACTCGACAATCTAGATTTGTCAAAAAAAAAAAAAAAGTGAAGGATTAACTGAGCCGAGCATATAAAAATCTACACAAAGATCGGGGATTTTAAAATAGAGGACAGCAAAATGTAACAAGGCCACAAACTAGAATGGGAAGCAAGACAGATTCAGATTTAAAATGTACCATATTGAAATAGCTTCCCCAGCCTGAGGCCGTATTTTCCACAGCAGTTTCTTTAAATATGCTGTAATACAAATGGAACTAATACAGAATGTTCTCTTCAGACCAAGTAATTCCAAAATTGCTCTGTCAATCACCCAGATTCTTTGTTTACTAAGAAAAGAAGATGAAAACACTGTAATGAACATATTCTTACCGGTTTCCCAGAATAAGTGCTTCCTGAGGAGCCCTGTAAAATAAGTACAAACCAGTTATTTTTATTGTACGAGACTCCTAGTGAATCATGTCCAAAGAGCACACAACAGTCTTGAAAACATCCTAGATACCAGTTTTGATACTGACTTTGATTTTACCTTTTTCCTTGCACTTCACCTCCCCTGTTTTAATTGAATAGTCTCAAGTAAGCACAGCTATGTCCTCTTTATTCCATGAACAGTTTCAAAGGATTTTCAAAGCAATGTGTCATTGACTGGACTACAAAGTTCGAAATGGAAACACTTATCCTGATGTTTAAATACATCATTTTAATAGAATGATCCAAGCATGTTCCTATGAGTAAGTAACGGAGTATATAAAGACTTTGCTATAGGAGGCAAGAATGCTGTCTCATCCGAAGGTTCACAATTGAACAAAACATTCCAATTTTTATTGGTCATTTTTCTCAGACATTTACTATTCAAACATAATTTTAAATTTCACCCTCATTATTGTTACCTTTTTTAAATACCAATATCCAAATTTCTAACTTGGTTGTGGAATACTAAAAGAAGAATATCTGTATTGGCTACCTCCCTCCTGAGGAAGATGAACCCTGAGAAAAAGATACCCGTTTTCAACTCCAAGCCTATTTGTACTTCAGTACATTTTTGCTATCTGAAATAAAGGACCACAGGAGAATGAACACTGTTTTGTGTCCAGTCATCCAAAATCCCAGGGAAAAGCTTATCTGAAATAGAAATATTTAACATATTTCTGTTACAAGCATTCTTTTGGGTGATGTATTAGTCGAGAATTTAAGTACTCAAAGAGCTGTTTTGTAGTTATGTGTTTAATACACAGAAAAGAAAACACAATAAGGTCCAACTAAACATTAATTCACCTGGAATCTGTCTACAGTTAGATTTGGGGGGAAAAAAAAAAAAGAAAGTTCTAATAAGGAATGTAACTGAAAATAAAAGTAGAGATTGAAAAATTAGATGTTCTACAAGATTCTTATTCAGTTTTCTGGCAAAGTTGCTCTGATTATTTGAATGGCATTGCCAACAGGAACTCTTACAAGCATTGACTCTTTAAGAAATGCCATCAAATATGGTACAACATGTCTCACCTTTATGATTCATGTGTAAGAAAATGTAACATTTAATAACAGGTGGATACATCTTATTTTCTATAACAGGTAAGCTAAAACATTGAGTGTGCTAATTTATATCTCCTGCCATTGAATGACAACAACAGTAAGGTCTAAATTACATAGTAAAAAAAATGGTCTGAAATGGGACAAGATGAAAAGGCACAGAGTCAAGTGTCAGCTACTATTTTCTTCAAAAAGAAAACAGAAGTATTTTCTTCAAAGCAAGCCAGAAATACTTAAGACAAATGCACATAAATCAATAAAAAAGCGAGCCCTGAGCACAAAGTGTATGATTATTATGAATTTAAACAGAAATAACTGTTCAGAAGTCCCTTACAAAAAAAAAAAACATTTCAAAAAGCCCTAAAAAAAAAAAAAAAAAAAAAAAAAGATCCTGTAATCTCCTTCTGTGATTATTAGAACTAATCCAGAGACTGACTAGAAGTTTAGTTACAGAGTAAAATACTGGCTCAAAACTATGGAACAGTGTGAAAATAAATACTGTATTTGCATTTGTTGAGACTGTCCCAGATAAGTAAATCATGTGACACTCTTTGCATATTTAAGTAAATCTCAGAAAATTGTCTAGTCCATAACTAACTGCATATAAACAGAGATTTATAAGAAAAAAAAAAAGGGAAACTTGAAATTTTTTTACATACCGGTTTACCATGTTGTCTGCCTCCAGAATAGGAGCCCTGTAAGAAGTCAATCAAACATCTATTAGTTGAATGAAAAAAAATGTTCTATCACTGTCTTGAAACAATTTGTACAGTACTTGGTATGAACTTATTTGGATGTTGTTTAAACAAAAAGTAACTGGGGTATGTAAAACTTAAGCTATCTACTGCACACCAAAACAATGACAATTTGTTATTCTGAATCAAGAAAGCAGTCTTATGAAATACAGTATAGCAATTACAGTTTTACACAGAGCAGTAATTCTATGTAAGAATTACTGTAAGAATTGTAACCAATTCTTTTATTCAGTTTGCTTAAACAGCTTTAATTGATATTACCTCAACTATTTAAGCTCAGTAAAATGGCCTAACAAACATATCTTTCAGCATCAAGTAACTGACCTGATTCAGATAGCACAGGGAAAGAGTTAGGAAGGGAAAATACCCACCTGCCCGCCATACTGGCTACTTCCGGAAGGAGAAGATCCCTATTAAAAAAAACCACAGGAAACATAAGTGTTTATGTGTTGGCAGAATAACAGCAGTTACTCTTTTTATTTTTATTTTTTTCCTGTGGAGAATGAAATATCGCAGAAGGACCTTTTGACGGGAGATCTCAGTGGAAATCTGGAAAGTATATTAATCTAAAAAGATGCAGTGAAAGACTTCTGACTTACTTCTGCTAAGTTCCCTAACAGTTGAAAGTAGTAAATTTGGCAGTCACAAAACACCTGCTAAGACTATTCTCTGACGTAAATATACAAATATAAAGTGTCTTTAAGTACGGTTCTGTTCAAGAGGAAAAAAAAAGTTAATCTACTTTATTTGTGATTCTCTGCTAGGTCAAATATGTTGAGAGCACCATGTGTGTTATTGTAAGAGCATCCTTATTATTCCAAATAAGTAAGTTGGGAAAAAATTGTTTTGCAGCTGTTAAAATCCTCTCCATGCTACAAGAAACTGTCTTCCTAATAGGGTGATACTGAAATCAAATGCTTTCCAATGGAGTAAAAAGAAATTAAGTTAATTTGTAGGATAGCAGAGAGAAACATTGCAAACAGAGTAATACTAATGAAAAATATGTTCCAACTTCTTATTAGATAGCCATCCATCACATCTGTTAACCATTTGGGCTAGTAAGATTTTGTGATCAGTGACAAACTACTAAATCTACAAAAGGTACATAGGGAGCTGCTTACAGTAAGAGACTTGAATTGCAGCTGAAGATGAGGAAAGTAGTATTATTGTGGGTAACGTACCAGAATTTATATTTTCAAAGCAATATCTATTGGTATATTTTGTACCAAATTTCCAAGTATTTAATCTAAACAAATACCAAAAAAAGGATAATTTCAATATAATTGAAGAATAAGACAGAAAATAGATTTTGAACTGGTGTCATAGCAATGTAAAAATGAAACTTAAAAGTGGTTAATTAAAATTATCACTTGAGATAAGAGGAATTCTGGGGTAAAAAACCTAAAATTATGATCTCTACAGTTTCTTTAAATTGAAGTTTGTTCATGCTACTCCATTTCAGTTACTGAGAAACGGTCCCTATTTTCAGATATTTATCGAGAGTAAAACAACACTGAAAAATGGACTGCCAGTGTATGCACTGCATCATATTTTTCACTTAATAAATCACAAGTAGGAAGAAGATCTTGAAAACAAAGAGAAGTTGCTTGCCTGTCCACCATACTGACTGCTTCCAGAATACGATGAACCCTGTAAAAAGAATGTGACATTTTTGTATATAATTTTTTTAAATACCACCTGGCATCAAAAAACCCTGTACCTAATCTAAACACTCATGACACTGATTAACTGGAAGAACTTTACACAGTTATTAATGCAGTAGTAAATGGCTACTTATCCACACATCATATTAGTGGTTTATGCAATGACATGAATCCTGTGAATTATTCTTCAGCGTTTTTTGGGGGTAAGAAAGCTTCTATAACTACAAAGTAAAATATATAAATGTATAGAGAAAGATCAAGAGTGCAATAAAAGCAATTTGATGCAATAAAAGCCACATGCACTCTCTGGAATTATTGTCCCTATCTCTTTGACTAAACTGAAGTCAATATTTAAAGGCCTCTGGGCAACTACAGCAACTAAGCCATGTTTGTTCCCGAGGAGCTAAGCTGTGTAAATGTTAAAGACAAATTGCCTACCTGTCCACCCTGGTAGCTGTTTCCTCCAAAAGAGCCCTGTATTCAACAAAAAAACCCCAATGTTTACTCTGTATTAAATTCAATGTCATGCAGAGGAAAAACAAGAGAACATATTGACCTACTGCAATGATCAAGTAATTTACACTGACTACAAGTATACCTTTCTATTTGGTTGATTAAACAAGTAAAGGATTTAGTTTTGATTCACCCTTACTCCTTGAGATTATTTGCTTGCAGAGAGAAGTAAGCTGGTAATTTATATGTTGTTTTCAGCACTTCTGAGAATCAGAAGTGGCATATATACCATGAATGGTATACTTATGGCATGTGGGTTTTTCATAATCTGAGAAAAAAATAGTCATCTAAGCAATTTTGACTATACTGAGACAACAGATAACTGAACCCTCCCCTCAAAAGTAAATAAGCTTAATTTCAGCAAAACAGCGGGGGTTTTGTTTTTTAAAGTATTTACAGAAGTATAGGAAATATACTAATGAGACAGAAAAATGGAAATAGCTGTAATTTTTTTAATGTGTCGCTCTGCTCCCACTTAGAAGCATTTTGGGCTAAGATTTTAAATCTCAGTTTCTCTGGTTCAATCATACTGTTAATAACCATCACAAGAAAAGCGTTATTACACACACATGTCCAAAACCCAGCAGATATACTATGAAATATTTAGGAAAGAGGTTCTTAGAAAAGTCCCAGGCCTCTCTTACAGACCAAAAGAAATTAAATGCTTTGAAGTAGTTTTTCATGTCTGGATATTTTACAGAATTAGGACGAGTCTTCCTTTAACACAGATACTGGAGAACATTACAACTTGTTTAAGCCAGGGTGGAGAAAGTGCAATTTATTTCCCATGTATTTCTTTGAAAACAGAAATTCATCTGAGTAGCTAGTTTTGAATATAATACTACAGTTGCAAGTCACTCAATGTTTTTGTCTTTAGCAGGTTCAAAATTTCTCGTTTTAGCCCAATGTGAAAAAAACCTGTCATCATACATATAAATTCACAGACAAAATTATTTCAAGAAATGTAGTTCCTTGGGAATTTTCCAGTATGTATGCATACTATGAAAAATATACAAAGACAAAGAATACTTACTGCACTTCCACCGGGGCACACACATCCACCCTGTATAAAATACAACGAAACTTATTTTCCTGAGTCTATGACTGGAAGAGGACTCTGAATTAGTAAATCAAACTCACATTCTGCTACTGCAAGAAAATGGACTATAAAATCCTGCCCATAGACTCACCTAGCTCCATCTAAAAAGTAGTTTCTTTCTCTCTCTACTGTCCTTTCAGGCTAGCTGTGCACTTACTGGTTAAATTTCTAAGTATAATCTTCTAATTTCTCATTTAAAACTTACAGGAAAACTCTTACTCACCAAAAGGATGAATAAAAAATTCTAAGTAGTACTACAGAAAATATTTTGGGTTTTCTTCTTTCATAAAGAGGCCAGAGCACCTGGAATACATGCAGTATTCTTTCATGCTACAGATGTTACAGAAAATACTAAAGATGACTTCCAACAGAGGCCTACTAGGCGATTTCTACTCTGATAAAACTGAGAGGTGGCCAGGGGTTCACCATTCAGTGTCTCACTTTCTACATTCAATCTGCATGAAATGTGTAAGAAGAAAAATGTTTAGCACCAAAACAGGTACAGAAGCTCAAATATACCTGCCCTTCAGACAGTAACTACTGGCTACTCTGGCCTGTGGGATGTCTGAATAACAGAAAAAGAAAATAATCTGTTACTGAGGCACTGGGCAAAAAGGAGATTGGTGAAGGAAAATAGTTCTTGTGAAGGAAAGATATGCAAAGTAAATTGTGAGTGCCTGACACTAGCACAACTGAACAGTGTGGAGAAGGAAAAGCGTACCTGTCCACCAGACTGGCTGCCTCCTGAAGAATAGCCCTGGAAAAAATGTGTAACTAATTATTCCTGTGTTACTGAGTAAGATTCTCACTTGTTCTGTGTGGTCATTAGTCTTTCAAATTGCTTCTGTTTAAACGTAACAACAAAAATGGGCTTCTTAGAACCATGCTCTGTTTAAGGAAGTATTTCAGTCACACAGGCCCTTGTATCATTAGCTCACGTCATGATCTGACATACCAGACAGACCCATACCTAGCAATCATCTCTGAGTCTGGCTTAAAGCTGTGCTTTCTCAGAAAGTTCCTTGCCCTGNAAAACTGCAAATACTATGAAAGCAGAAATTTTACCTGTCCACTATACTGGCTGCTTCCTGAAGAAGCTATACCCTAAAGAAATGAGAAAGCATTTATATTTGTTGCACATTCTTTAACTTATGACCTGTCACAGAAAAACACACTTTTATTTGTCTTCATGGATTTAAGTGTCACAGGAATATGAACACTTCTTTTATAACTATACTGAAATTTATTGGCCTTTACAATGGCTACACAATATTTTAAATCAATCAGCTTCAGGCAGATGTGAGTAGTGCTGCTGCACTGGATTGGGTGCTCAGGGCAGCCTCCTATGTTTTACTTGCCTGAGTGGGCTGACACAGCAGGAGGTCTTATATTCATCTATTCTGCCTAAACACCATTTTGCTGTAAGCCACCCCTTTATAAAATAGTCTGTTTTTCATGAAACAGGAAAAGAGAAAAAGGTGAACAATGGAAAAAACAACCGATAAATAAAAAAACAATTCTCACCTGTCCTCCATAATGGCTGCCACCTGAGGAAGATGGACCCTGAAATAAAGGTGCCAATTATTTCTCTATCAAAAAGCTTATTTAAGGGTTTTTGAAAGAAAGACTATTTTCTTTCTCTGTTGTACAATGAAAGATAGACACACAACCTATACCTTTATGTGTTCTATGCAAATTAGGGATGTTCTGTAACATACAAATCTTCCATAATACTGACCATAAGCTATTAGGATTATATACTTAGTCTATACCTAGACTGTATTTGGACTGAAAATGTCTTTCTCCACTAATTCACCCTCCAATAAATCTGACAATTAATGTTTTCAGAGGCCAAGGACGAGTTTGTTGGGGATTTCACTCCATATTAAAGGCTATACCAGTAGGCAGCACTAGGAGCCCTATCCATCATCTTTCATTTCACAAGGGCATGGAACGCCTCTTCGCAACTCCTGACTGTCTCCCCTGTTGCCCTCCTGAGACATATTGCTTCTCTAATATCAACTCTTATATTGCATTTTGCTGAAGGAAGTGAGATATTCCACAGGTTAAGGTAGAAGAGGAATGCAATCTGCTTCTAGCTGCTCCTTACTGCTAGAGCTAAGAAACCATGACAGCAGCAGAAGGGAAATGGGTCCAGAATGAGGGCAGGTCAGAGAGCAGAACATGGACAGAACTGCATTTACTGTGATACAACAGAAGTACTGGCCCTTCATAGTTTTTGTATTGTTTCAGATCATATATATTTAGATACCTGGTCATCTATTAAGAGATTAACAGAGTTTACTCAAAATATTATTTTTTCAGTCAATAAAGTACCAAGTTTTGATGTAGAAGCTGGTTGTTAGGATAAGCACTACACAGGTAGACATTCTCACCTGTCCTCCATACTGGCTGCCTCCTGAAGATGGTGTACCCTGAACAAAAAGAATTAAATGATCTCTACATCCATGTCACAGTATTCCTTTAAACCATGCTCCATATGAAGGAGAGGTACCTAATTTATTTCAGTGGAAAACTGAGTGGACAGAACCAGACTGTGCAAAAAGGAGTGAGACTCATCTGCCTTTACCGCGTTACTCAGAAATTACGTCTCCTAAAAACTCTCCTGTGGCTTTGTATCACATATATTTATAACTACTATGTACCTAGAAATAAATTAAATAACACATGGGGGGAAAAAAAAAAAACAAACCAAAACTATCTCCTTAAAGTGTTCTTTTACACAGAGAATTACCAAGTCTCTTGGATAAAGTAGTAAACACTACAAGAGAAGAATTCTCACCTGTCCACCATGATAGCTGCCTCCTGACGAAGGTGAACCCTGAATATCAACAAAAAAAGGAAACAAACTTCTTTACACCCATTTTAAAATCATAGAATCATTTCATGAGGCTTTTAAAAATTTTGGTCAGCTTCATGAGGTACTAATTTATTTCAGAAAGACATGACCTCTAGTCCCACAAATTTAATAAGCCAATAGAGTCAACCATGCATTTCACATTCTATTTTTTCTTAGTCTTAAACAATGGTCTTTATCTGAACTTGTTTTGTTTAATCACCATAGCACCACAACACTACAAAGAAAGATCTACGGAGAAAATTTTAGACTAAGATAATAAAGCTAATGTAGACAGCCAGGTAGACAATGAATAAAATACAAGTTTGCATAGGTCAAAACTACAAAAGTGGGAACTATTAATGCTTACTTGTCCACCATAATGGCTGCCTCCATAAGAAGATGGCCCCTGGAAAAATATTGAAAGTCAGTTATTTCTGAATATCTAATTCATGGAGATGAGCAGCAAAAACACGTGTATTTTGTTATTTGACTATTTGTTTGTAACCTTCCCAGAATAAACTCTATATTCTTGTCTTCCTTGAATTCACAATATAACTACAGAGAAGAGATCACTATAAAGTTTCTTGAAATATTAAATTGAGATAGCTATCTGGATAATCCTTTACTTGATTAGAGTCAAATAATGGTAAAAAAAAAAATATTAAAAGTAAGAGCTTACACGTCCACCATACTGGCTAGCTCCAGAGGTATATGAATCCTGTAAAGAATACCAAATAAATTAATTACCAGCTGTAGGATTTCCTTAAAACAAAAGATGACACTCCCAGGACAATAGGAGCAAGACAGCAAGGTAAGAGTGAAGGCAGGTGAGCAGGACTTTCAGTATGCGTTAATAACTAGAGTTCAAGACTTACAAGGTAACTTGGGGAAATACCTGAATTCCTAAACAAGGGTGGAATGCAAAAACCCCTACTGCTTTTTTTGTGGGACTTGTTGGGAAGGTTAAAGCAGCCTTCTTCTGAGTTCTTTTTCTGCTCATTTCTGTAGAGTGGCATTTCTTTATTTGGAAAGCTGGATCCTGTGCCAAAGCTAGCAGTGAAAGATTGGCTACCTAGCAGGACTCTGAAAACCAAACTAAGCAAGTTTACTGAAACTTCATACGAGAAATCGTCTCTTTAAAGAGGGGAGATTGGATTTATTTGTCTTTTCAATGGAATTAGGTCCACTAGGAATCAAAAATACTACATTTTGATTCATTCTTTCCCCACACCTATTTTTTGTGTGAGCTTCATTATGTAAGTTTCACAAAAGCAAGGGCACTATTTGCTAAAAAAGCCATCATGTATAATTTTTAGGACTATCAAACTCAACGATGAATTTAATTTACTAAGTTTTTGCTCTTTAAACATAGTTCCCATATGAAAACTGAATTTAATTGAGTTTGTGAATAACCATCATTTTCAGAAGTGGCAAGCTGAGTGTCCTTTTGGAATGAGTGCTTACTTGGCTGCTGTACTGGCTACCTCCAGAAGATGATGAGCCCTGAGAGGGGGAAAAAAAAAAAAGAAAAGAAACCAGTTATCTTTCTCCAACAGAACTATTTAAAAGCAAAACTTCTTGAAGGAGAGCAGTATATATATTTATATTTTAAACTTTTTTTGCTTGGTTTTAAAATCAACTCAAAATGTAAAATGTAGCCTTCCCTACTTTATTAATATGTCTAAAATTTAGTATGTATCTGTCCACCAGAATGGCTGCCTCCAGAGCCTTTTCAGAAAGAAAATACCAGTTATTTCACTTCAAAGGATCTGACTGGATAGGCAGCTTATTTCTTTCAGTTTAAAATCAGCACACTGAAAAATGACATCCCCACAAAGAGCTTTTAATATTTGTTCTTGCAGCGTACTACAGACCTTTTGAGTACTCTGATCTTCCACCAAGATCTGCTAAGCTCAAAGAAATGAAACTGTTTTGTGTTTAGCATATAGTGTCAAGCATCTATCAGAAATGGGTCCTTCATAAGGAATCTTAACTGTGTAAAATGACTTTTCAATTGCCCTGTAAAGAAGATAATAAAGACAATGTTCTGAGGTAGGCTGCAACATACAGTTGGGGTAGAACTAAGATCTACATTCAGTACGCTAAAGCTATTTTCCCATGCTGAGGCACTGGGTGCATCTACACATTAAAGCATAAACCAGGAGTGTGCCTTTGAGACAAATCTCCTGATAGTTCCCAGTCACTGTAGTTTGTTTTGCATCATGGAGTGGTCTCGGATTGAGTTAACTGGATGCCTTTCAGATTAAATTAAATTGTAGAACGCTCTCTAGGGGCACACTTAATGCATTCAGGTAAATAGACTTTTGGTCCATGGGACCAGACCAGAGCAAACCCTTCCTGAAACGCATATAGTGTGGCCATCGGTTCATCAGCACTGACTGTTTCACTCTGTAGAATGAAACAATCCTAGCAGTTTGCAGTACTTGTCAATGTAGACACAACCACTGTGTTCCCTCAATCTTTATACACAATCCCTGATTCTGAACTTCTGTCTCAATAGGATGTTTCAAAGGAAACAAATTCCAACATCAGTAATATGAAGGATGTGGGACACAGGTGGGTAAGAATATTTTCCTGACTGTAGATATATAACACATTCCTCCTTCCTACAAGGGAGCACAAGACAAGTCCTATTTATCACGTAATATTAATTTTCGTATGGTACGTTTATGTAGCTGTGTTCAAGCCAGCTTTATATCAATTAGCAGTCTGGTAACAATGCCAGACTTCTGTACTAGATACAAAAAGACCCAAAAGTATTGTCTCCCTTTAGTGCAGCACATACAGAGCTCCAGTGACATACATGGCATGACTTTCTAATACATGATGAACAGAACTGGTCTTGGGAATACTGTAAACCGGTCTCTCCTGCAAAAGAGTTCTTATCCATATGAGAGGGCTGGCATCATTAAATTACTGATCTAGGAATACTAACCTTTCTTGCAGTAAATGATCTAATAGGAATACAAACATATAAATCCATGTCGTTAGGGAATATTTTGATATAATTCCAAGGAAGTCAATGGAACTTACTCCCAAGGTAAATATTTATCTTGTTATGTATCTGCCTTTGTGTCAAACAACACTTTTCATTCAAAGACTTCTCTTTGAATGAATACTATTTCAAATGGACAGAGAAACTGAGTGCTGCATGAATGTCCTGTGTATATTTTTAATTGCAACTAAGGTAGGTTATTTTCACAAGTGTATGACTTAATCTATTTGGTACTGATTCTTTTTAACCTCTCTAGCCATTACATTGACAAAACAAACACAGGGCACACTTAAAAGCTGATGAACATTGCTTACATTTGCAGAGGAATCACTTCTGACTAAGGTAGGGGATCCACCCTGTAAGGAGGGGAGACGGGGAGGGGAAGAAAACAAAAAAGAAAAATTAGGCTTTGTCTTTGATAGTAAATTAAACAAAACCTTAGAATGCCTGTTCTATTGTATTTTAAAGGAAGAATATCACTGTCTGAAATTAAATTACACTTACACTTTGCTTACTTTTCTTAGTTTGCCAAGATAGCAAATAGCCTTTTTTTTTTGTCCTGGAAGACCGTAAATCACAAAGTATCATGACTCACTGCCTAGAAAATAGGTGCAGGAATACCCCGTTACATACTAGATGTTGATTGACCACACATGATTTGCTTTGGAAAGCATGTAGTACCCTAGTACCCTATTTTGCAGTCTTTAAATAATTTCATATGCACTTAAAAGCACAAATAAGAAGTGGCTCAGTTTTCTGTTTGTTTGTTTTGCCTTTTTTTTTTTTAATTTGGTAAACATTGATTTCTCAGACAACTTTTTATGTTTGGCAATTTTGAAGATGATATTATTTTAGCTTCCCTTCACAATAGATCTTTTGTTAATGAATTCTGCTATTTAATGCAATCAATGATTTTTTTTTAACTTTTTTTTTTTTTTGAGAAGACATACACATGTCCCTAAGTATTGTATGGTGACACCTTGCTGCCAACTTTGGGGGTTCCTGGGTTGTATCAGGAGTAGTGTGGCCAGCAGGACTAGGGAAGTGATCATCCCCCTGTACTCAGCACTGGTGAGGTACTACCTCGAATGCTGTGTTCAGTTTTGGGCCCCTCACTACAAGAATGACATTGAGGCACTGAAGTGTGTCCAAAGAAAGGCAACGAAGCTGGTGAGGGGTCTGGAGAACAAGTCTTACGAGGAGCAGCTGAGGGAACTGGGGTTATTTAGCCTGGAGAAAAGGAGGCTGAGGGGAGACCTTATTGCTCTCTACAACTACCTGAAAGGAGGTTGTAGAGAGGTGGGGGTCAGTCTCTTCTCCCAACTAACAGGCAATAGGACAAGAGGAAGTGGCCTCAAGTTGCATCAGGGTAGGTTTAGATTGAATATTAGGAAAAAATTTCTTCACCGAAAGGATTACCAAGCATTGGAACAGGCTACCCAGGGAAGTGGTTGAGTCACCATCCCTGGAGGTATTTAAGAGATGTGTAGATGTGGTGCTTAGGGACATGGTTTAGTGGTGGATTTGTCAGTGTTAGGCTAACAGCTGGACTCAATGGTCTTAAAGGTCTTTTCCAACCTAAATGATTCTATGATTCTGAATTCTTCATCTTGGCCTAATGAGAAATAACTCCTACCATGTCAGTAATATGTAAGTCACCAAAAGAACAATGAATATAAAATTAAGAGTACATTCAAATAAATAAGTTAGAAATAAATAGGAGCACAGATAATTTTCCAGTTAAAAAATCTAGTAAAAGAAAATGTGTAATGAACAAATAACACTTACAGAACTTGCCCCAGAACAATCACATCCACCCTGTAAAGAATGCAGAACATATTTACGATATCAAGAGCACAGGACTGAAAGGGACTCCAGTTACAATTCAAATTACTTCTACCATCTCAGCTATGCAAGCCATAAAGTTACATTCGTAACTGCCCAACTGCCCAACTTCTAGAAATTAGTCTATTTTTTGTTCTCTTCATCCTACGCAACTATTCCTGCACTTATTACTCTGATGGGGCAAAAAAACTTCTAATTTTGTTATCTACAATCTCTACCTTAAAAACCTTACTCACCAAAAGGATGAGTAAAAAATTCTGAGTAGTACTACAGAAATCTTCCCCCATCCCTTCCCTTTCCTCGAGAGGCTGGAGCACCTGGAATACATGCAGTCCTGTTTCATGCTAAGATATTGCAGAAAAGAGGTGATTTCTACTCTGATAAAACTGAGAGGTGGCCAGGGGTTCACTTTCCACATTCAATCTGCATGAAACGTGTAAGAAGAAAAACGCTTAGCACCAAAGCATGTACAGATACTCAACTACAACTGCCATTCAGACAGTTACCATTTGCTACTTTGGCCTGTGGGATGTCTGAATGACATGGAAAAATAAAATAATGTGTTTCTGAGGCTTTGGGCCTGTGGGCTTTGGGACAGTGGTGAAGGAAAATAGTTCTTGTGAAGGAAAGATACACAAAGTAAATTTTGAGTGCCTGACCCTAGCACAACTGAATGGTGTAGAGAAAGAGAAACGTACCTGTCCACCAGACTGGCTGCCTCCTGAAGAAGTTGAACCCTGTAAATGTTATATTTTCATTTAAAAGATTCTCTTTAAGTCTGACATGTATATTTGATTACAACGTATTGTCTTTTATTCTCTAAACTACATGTGAAGAGATCTATCTGGTTAGGAAACCAATTTTATCTATAGAAAGATCAATAAGGATAAAACCCACCCACGGTAGCCTAGAAACTTAGGTATTACCAATTTGGTAATATTTTTCTTGAAATATATACATTGGGGAAAAAACAAAACCAAACCAAACCAACACTGAAGAAAAAT
Organism: Ibidorhyncha struthersii; assembly: GCA_013398815.1. NCBI lineage: Eukaryota > Metazoa > Chordata > Aves > Charadriiformes > Charadriidae > Ibidorhyncha > Ibidorhyncha struthersii. The sequence goes on from VZSZ01003438.1 coordinate 178,353, forward strand.
TTCCCACCTGCCCACTATACTGGCTGCTTCCGGATGAGGATGAGTCCTGAAAAAAAGAAAAATTATATATATTTTGAAACAATTAAAATTAAT